>JAGGAU010000169.1:0-25678 GCA_017657275.1 Termitomyces sp. T108 | reverse complement strand
TTACGATTATATGATGCAAAATGTTTCAATATACCACTTATTACAGAAACGACACCTTGGATCTTGTCTTCCGCTTGCATTCGCCTGAGATAGGACTGGAGCATGATGCATTGAATGCTTCTCACGTCTTGGATTTCAAATCGAAACCCTTCCTCATAGACTTTGGAGGCGCCGACCCTCATCATTGCTTTGGATGGGAATTGACCGGCCAACTGACACGAGAGTCTCTGCCCGCAAAAGAAGGAGAAGTTTTGAGACCTTTTGGTTCTGATAATTTGTTGTGTCACGAGTTGTGGCGCTTTCTTAGGTCCATCAAATATTGCCTTCCCAGTATGTCCACATTCGGGCACGAATGTTGTCTAATCTTTCTCACGACAGGCTCGATTGAATATGATGGATCGCCGTATGTCTGTAAGAGTATAACTTCAGCTGGTGCTCTCTACGAGCGAGCACTGAGAAAATATCCCAAGTTCAGACCCGCAAAAGAGATGTGGAATGAGGCCGTCGAACGGTGGAAATTTGTTCATTCAAACTGGAAGAAATACCATCCAGACGCTGTGGTCGAGCCTCCCTTGGGCATCATCGATTTCGATGAATATTTGAAGATTCATCCAAGTCGATGTTGGCATAAAGTCCCTAGTTTTGTTCGTCTAGAATATACATAGCTGACAGCCAAGTCTATGTTGGCATACTGCGCTTGATCTTGTCTATGTAGCTCCACTGAGCACAGTAATTACACATACTTCACCAAAATTGCACAAGTAACGCCTAAATCTTACCCATTTCCCTCTATTTGTGTATGGAGAACCTGCGGAGAACGCTCGGCCAAAAAGAGGAAAACAGAAATACCATTCAGACACAGTGGTCGACCTCCCTTGGGCGTGACGACGCAGAGCGAGCGCGGAGAAAAAAGTCTAGGTCTCGTGGGTCCACGTTCCCTTGTCTGTTTCCAATTCATTCAAGTCATATATATAAGCCGCGTTTTTCGACCACAAACACCCACAGACACTAACAATCTCCTTCGTGTCCACAACTTTTGCTCTTTGCCTGCTATCATAAATGTCTCTCGACCTCAAGGATCCAGACGCATCCGATATCCATCGACTTCTTCGCAAAGGCGCGGTCAGGGACGGCAACCGAGTCACCTTGACAGACGTCACCTTCCTCAAGAAGACCGAGAACGACAACTATATCTTCAAGGCGAAAAATTCTGGAGAAGACGTCATTGTCAAGTTCGCCTACGAAGATATAGATGGAATATCCATTCCCCGGCTCAAACATGAGTCACAAATTTATGTTGACCATCTGAAGCCACTCTGGGGCGTTCATGTACCAAGGTTCTATGGTTTCTATTCGCACTACTCTTTGGACCTCAACGAATGGTCTTGTGCATGTATTGTCCTTCAATATTGTGGAGAACCTGCGGTCTGTGATTTATCAAAGCTGAATGATTATCGCTGTGATGAGTATGGTATCAAGCGATTCAGGTAAGAGTTACAGTTATAGGCGGCGGAAAGCGCTCGAATATACTATCTATCACAGAAATGATATCATGGATATTGTCTTCCGCTTGCATTCGCCTGAGATAAAGCTCGAGCATGATGAATTGAATGCTTCTCACATCTTGGATTTCGCGGGGAGACCATTCCTTATAGACTTTGGAGGCGCAGAGTCTCATAATTGTCGGGCATGGAGAAACGTCAAAAAACTGACACGGGAGGTATTGCCCGCAAAAGAAGGTGAAGTTCTGCCCCGGTATGGCTCTCGCAGTGTGACGTGTCGTGAGATGTGGAATTTTATCGACTCCATCAACTACTGCATCCCTTGTATGTCCACAGTCAAAGTGTGGACATGAGTCGTGGTCTAATCTTCCTCACGACAGCCACAATCAATTATGACGGAATGAATTTCGCGTGCAAGAGTATAACCTCAGCGACCACTTTCTACGAGAAAGCACTTATAAGATGGCCTAAGTTGAGACCCGCAAAAGAGTTGTGGGATGAGGCTGTCGAGAAGTGGCAAGTTGTACGTTCCAACTGGAAGAAATACCATCCAGACGCAGCAGTCGAACCTCCTCTGGGCGTCATTGATTTCGAAGAATATTTGAAGATTTATCCAGATCGATGTTGGAAATCTATGTTCTAATTAGACCATCAGATTCTATAAGTCATTAAATTGATGGCTTTAATTGTGCGGTGAGAATTTCACGCACCGACTGTAATTAGCATAGTAATGATGCAAATCCTCTGTTTCAATATCTTCTGAAGCTGGAAAGCTTGACTTAGGACAATAGTAACGAGTTCTGTATCAACTCACTGACCCAACTTTTCAACTTCAAAGCGTCTTCTTCACAAAAAATTGAGCGAACCAGACCGGGAGGACCCAAGTGACTGTGACGTATATTGATGACAAAACCCGTCTTTCTTGTACTTCTGTCATGCCCCATATCACAACTGTTCCATAGTCAAACAAGAATATTTCAGCCTCAGTCGAAGTCGTGTCAAACTAGATTTAGGGGCGGAGATATTATCGGCTCTCAGTTCTGGGATAGGTCACCGGTCACATTATGAGTCGCCGTCCGCGATAGGGGGATAATAGACATACGGTGTGTATATGATTTTGTCGATCACCTTTGGATTCTTGTGGTATGCGTTTCTTCGTGTCATGAAGAATTTCATGAGGTCTTCCATTTGGTATGATCTGCACCGTAGTTTGCACATGAGTTTTTAGACACAGAGTTGCACTACACACCCCGCTGTCGCATATGCTGTGACCCCGGGTAGTGACTTTGCTTTCTTCTTGGTCAGCTTTATGGCATCTCTCCGCGCAGTGCCTGCTGGTATTAAAGAGATTTGATTATAGACCTATTCCTTTGTCGGATATCGCACAAGATGGTGCGCATTGATATCACGTACTTCGTCCACGTCGACCTCGTCACTATCCATACCATATGCCAAACAAGTTGCCAATAACAGCTATTTGTTCCATCGGCAGGGGGGCAACTTTTATTATATTCGAGCAAATGATCAGTTGACGGTTGAATTTGATGAGAAAGTTCCTGGTATGTACTCAAAGGCATAACTTAGACTGTCTAAGCACCGCCCTGCAGATTAGGGCCAACAGGGTAACGGTGAATACAGTAGATGATGAAATCAATGTACCCTCCAGATTCAAGGACTGGAGAGCCGCTATGAATTGCGACAACAACTGTCCCTGGTTGGTGGTAACTTATGATAAACAGACCCACCTGGCAATGGCTGGACAGAAATTTACCCCCGTCACCATGGACCCAAAGAATTAATGGTTAACATGCCTACAGATTACAAAATAAAGAACCTTAGGTATGTGCTGGACAGGTTCTATGACAGCACCACTGGGCAGTTCAGCGAAGAACTGTTAGACAAACATGTCAATGCGTTCCAGAAGCTAGTGCTGGCTTAGGCTGAACCTCAGCAAGTTGTATTCTAAAGGCGTGTGAATTACGTCTTGTGGTGACGATGGATTCGTCTACGAGACAGTTAGTCCCTTCTCTGATATACAGTGGAAAACTCAACGGAATTCAACGACAACATGGGACGTTCCGGAAATGAACCGCGTGTTACATGTAATCGTCTTCAATCATATCGTCCAGGAACCAATTCGCCTGAACCTTGTCTCGGGTCTCTCCTGCCGGGATCTCCTTCAACACGGTCAGCTTCAGAAGCTCGGCGAGGGCCTTGGCCCTCTTGTAGTGCTCATTAGGCACCCACGTCTCCGTCTCGAAGCCGACAATGGTCTGACAGCCGGCGAAGTTTTCGTCTGACAGCTGCAGCCTTTCGCTGAACGCTTTCGTCTTGCTCACGTCGTCGGCTTCGAACTCGACCGGACACGGCACATCCGCCCCTGCAAGCTTGGCCCACTTCTCCGTCGCCTCGACCAGCAGAGCCTTCAAGTCGTGGGTCTCGCCCTCCCAGGGAGCACCCGCTCGGTCGAAGAGGCGGCGGATGAGGATAGACACCGGGTCCCATAGGGTGTCGTGGTGGAGCTCATTGAGCTCCATCGTGCTCTTGGCGTAGTGGAAGTGGACGAGACGGGCGTGGTAGCGCCCGTAGACCTCCATGGATTCGGATTGTTCCAGCTCGTCCATGTTCTCCGGCAGCGACGGCGGGGTGAGAGTCTGCGAGCCCGGGTCATCATAGTTCTGCAGACGACCCGGTATACCGGCGAGGAGGAAACGGGGCAGGACCGCAGCATGTTGCCAGTCGAGTAGGCCGACGATCTTCCAGCCTGGGGAGTCTGGCGAGGTCGACACCATTACGTTGCTGGGTTGGAAGTCAGGATGGCGCATGCAGAACGCCCGGAGGGATGCTTTCTTGGGCACGAACGAGGGGACCATGCGACGGTAGAGCTCGAGGTTCTTGATGTGATCCAAATGCGACTGCTTCTCGTACCCATAGACCTCTCTTCGCTCGCGCTGGAAGGGGGGTAGCGGCTGACCGAAGCGCTCCAGATAGGCTGTTTCCTTGCATGCGGCCGCTGCGAGCGCCGCCTCTGCGTTTTCGTCTGTATGATAAATCTTGGTTAGTTTGGGAAATTTTCATTGCGATACACAAAGACGGTGAGACGTACAAGGTCCTCGGTCCACATCGAGCTGTGACCTCCTCCCGTACCACATTGGCAACCTCGCGTCTGGACCAACACAGAAGCGCTCGTCGTCGAGCGGCATCGGAACGCCCATAATCCTTCCTACTGCCTTCTGCAGGTCGTCGGCATAGTAGAGGCTTCCACCGGCCGGGAAGGGAATCGACATGATTCGAGCCTCGAGCTCGACCATCTGACGCACGACCGAGGCGACTTCCGCTCCCTCTAGCTCCATCCATATGTTGCTAAGTTTGGTACCCGTGACGAACTCCATGAATATGTACTCTGTCTTGGCAGTGTTGTCCGGTGTGGGAGAGTAGTCGTAAACCTCGGGAACGGGCAGGCCCTTAGCACGGAGGAAGCGCATCGTGGCAACCTCGCTGGCGATAGCGTAGAACTTAGGGACCGTGACGGGGTACGGGATGCGAGCGATCATCCGGAAACCATCGTGCATGGTGATAAGGAAGATGCGGTTGAAGCCGCCCTCGTCGAGCTTCGCCATGGTGTCGACATCCTGGAACGTCCGACCAACGGACTGTGCCGCAAGAAGACGCAGCTCGTTGACGTCGAACTCGCGCATGCGCTCTGCGAGGCGAACATCTTCGTTGACGCTAGGATGTGCGAGAATCAGCGCGTTAGGACAGCGACATGTATAAGACTTACAGCCAACGCCCTGATGTGTAGTTGAAGAAATCATGCCCGTAGTCTGACATGCTTGAGAATATACGACGCGGCAGCTGTCGAGAGGTTCGAGCGGAGATGGAGATGGACGAGCAAGGACGTGCTGAGCGCAAAGGGGAGAGAATGGTGCGGAGGAGGAGGGGCGTCGAGCGCGCGAGGGAGCGCTGCATATAGGGAAGAAGTCGACCAGGTAACGCGGCGTTCGATAAGGGATAAGCGCAGCAGCAGTTGCCGCGCTCACAGGCTGAATGAATGAATGAAAGCTGGCTCGTGCATAGGCAATGCCGTTCGGTCAGTTCTTTTAATTTCTTTTAATTTTCAACGAGACTAATCACCTGAGTTACTTACGTAACGTAGTTGGAAATAAAAATCAATAGTCGAGACTTTCATTTCATGGACTATCATAATTCAAATGAGAATGCTGGTTGGTTGATGACGTGCTGACAGGACGGCTTGCGTGCACAAATCAGTCGAGGCATTGAGTAATCTGAAGAAGAATATGGTGGGAACGTGATGGTTGGTGGGCTCAATGAGATGCAGCGAATATCTTGACAGTCATCTTCCTCGCAATAAGACCCTTCGCAGAACCTCGAGAGCTAACGTTTTGTGTTGTCCTCTCTACTCTTGATGTGCACTGACAGGGACCGCACAGGACAAACGACGGCAGGGATGACCGTGAAGATCTCATCGATCGGAGGTTGTCACCGTGGGCAGCGCGACCCTCGCCGCAGGAAGGCATCCTTAAATGCTCGGCATCAAAGGCGCGAATCACATGCAGCAGTTCACGTGGATTATCGCTGCGGCCTGTTGGGGCAGGTGAGCTGTTGTTGCTCGGCGAACTCACTGTGGTGTATAATAGGAGTCCCAATACACTGGTTAAGGCGGATTGTTGGTCCGCCGTCAATCTTCCAGGCAAGACCAAGATGATCAAGCCTGTGGCGAGGGAAAGGGAAGAAGCGGCGAGTCGATGCATGCATACGCTTGTTTGTGTCCTTTGTTTTGCTTCTCTACCCCTTCACTCTGACACCAGACTGTTTTACGGATTTGGATCCTTCTAGCGAGCTATATATAATATCTGTCTGTCCGTCTATATGTCATGCATGCACTGCCTGCACACCTAAGGCATTCACGCTTGAAGATGTTGATCGGTGGCTCCAAGCCCTACTGACCGCTCCATCGCTATCAACAAAATCCAATCCTTCCTCAATTTCCCTCCCACACACCCTAAGACCGTATCAGCACTTCTCCAGTGCCAAACGCATGCTGTAACTGCCCCTAGCCACCCAAGTGGAAAGAAGGTGGGAAGGCCGGGAGTGTAACACGAATCGATAGATAGGTGTGCAGCGAATGAGGGGATGCATGTCAATTCAGCCCATGGATGACGGTCGCCCCTCACAATTGGCAGTATCGTCCAGATAAGAAGCATGTGGCGATTGATTGATCAGATCGATGGCAGGGAAAGGTGTTGTGACAAGACGAGCATGCTCAACTCGTCGTGAAATCAAATACGTAGAAGAGTAGAGAAGAATTTGGTGCGCAGTGCTCGATTGTCTTTTGCTTCACATACCCCCCTCTTCGGGCACGTATCTTAATAATTACTTGCGTTTTGAATGCTGATTTTAATTGTCAATAGTTGAACTCACATGGCTTATGATGTGGCGCAGGGCGTCGTTGTTTGCTTTATTCCACCTCGTCTATCCTGACTCAATCCTGGCCCGCGTGTGAACGACGTGATTAGATAGTGTGTATTCAAAATGATGATACATGTTTTCACTCTTTGATTTAGACTCGGCTCCAATAATACCCATTACCTGCTTGTTACAAAGGGATGGTTCGATTATGCATTGCCCGAGGCATGAACCATAGTGGATGAATTTAGGTAATATGTCCTGAAAAAATGTATTGACGCCACTTTAGACACGACCTCCCTCGAAGGGTATGTCTGGAGTACTCAGATGCAACCAAAATCCATCGATTTCTTCGCATAGATGTAGTCAAATACCACTACCGAGTCACCGTGACAGACGTCACCTTCCTCAAGACCGAGAACGATAATTATATCTTTAAGGCGAAAAATTCTGGAGAAGACGTGTTAATTGTCTTGTATGGAACCACTACAGACAAAAGCTCAATGGAAACCAGGTCTCCTGTTCTGAATGCTTGAGGACCTACTTTTTCATTCACGATCATATTTATTCCCAATTCTGTGATGACAGACACTCTGGTACAAGCTCTTGTTCTTCCAATGCCACTGCTCTTGAATGTCCTCATGGATCCATCAGAATACCTTATGATTTGGATGTAAAGAACACAGAAGAATTATTCAGGGTGCACTGGTCAGATGACCAGCATGATAAGCATAATAAAAGTTAGCGAGGTTTGTAGAAACCTTTTGCTGAAAGGCTTAATCCTATGCATTTGTTCAGTGTTACCTAGATCTCGGACCCGCCATGCTTGCAATGGCCCATACTCGACGGTCTCCCACTGGACCTAACCGGCTGCGCACGTATAGACCACCAGTGTGGCTGAGCGGAGCCTCAAATTTAAGGTTCATTTGTCATCAAGGATACTACCTGCCGACTCGGGGGGCCTGCCGACTGCACAGGCTAAGCATAGTATCGATATTTGCCATTATTACATTTACAAACGCATCAAGTTGGGAGAGATTGCTGTGATCTATATCCCGTCGACAGAAAACCCTGTGGACTTATTCACCAAACCTCTTGCTCGCTCGACCCATTCTCACATGATTGAACTACTTGGCCTCAACCCAAAGATCTGAGTCTGTGGAGTATTGCAATTGACTCTCAGATTGACTCTTGCCGTGGCGGTGGCGTCGGTTACTTCCCAGTTACTCGAGCTTGTTTTCTTTGTCATTATCTTTTACTCGTTCCCTTTACGTATGATGTCGGTGATTGTTACTATAGTTTTTCTAAGCCACCATGGAGCAGGTGGTACACAGTAGTTTTTCTGTTTAGAACTCCCTCAGTTCTTTTCCAAAAGACTGATGGTACATATTCACTTCTACTCTACTTTTTATTTACTTACCACTCACTGTAGACGAATAACTTACTTTACTCCGCACTACAGGTTAAACAGAGTTCTTTTCCAAAGACTGAGGACTAAATACTCACTTTACTTCGTACACACCATATACCGTAGAATATCTTATTGAATTTATACGTTTTAACGATGGCGGGTATCTGTCAGGCCGGTGACTTGATCTGGTTTGTCATATTGCCATCTCTCCTTCCCACCACACTCATTGACACGATTGACATTGCTACATCTCCCTTTTGTCCCATAGAATCTCTCAGGATTGTCCTCTCGACCTGCAAGTAATATTTTCTTTCATAAATTTGAACAATTACATTTTTTCTTCAACCTATATAGACAATTTTATCACTTTGAAGGGCTTCGTGGACTCGTGGACGTGCCTTGCGGGAAAACCCATCCTCAGCAGGCAGGTGGATCGTGCTCGTGCTCGTGACCAGCATCATGCTCAAGAGATACCTGATCAAGGGCATCGTTTTTGGTGCTGGCCTCGGCGTCGGCATCGGCATCGGCATGCTTGTGGGCAAGACGTCGCGGTTCGAGGGGTCGCAGACCGACGGCAAGGAGGGTGAGGCAGAAGGTGAGCAAGGGGGAGAGGGAGACAAGTGGAAGGAGAGGGGGAGAACGTTTACACTCGAGGACATGGATCGGAGGTCAAGGGCTTCCTCGATCGAGATATCCAACCTGCCGTTGGTCGCTCACACGCTCTCGATGTCCATGGCCGTGTCGACGCAGGCGAGGCCGTATGATGAGCTCGCGAGGTTATATGATGCGGCTGAGGGGATTCATGCCAAGGCGGAGGTCCTCGCAGGTATGACGGACGAGGAGGTTATTGTGCTTGTGCAGAAGAAGAAGGTGGCTGTGTATGCGCTGGAGAAGGCGCTCACTGGTGGCAATATCAGAGACAAGGAGCTCCGCCGCGCTGTGCGCGTGCGCAGGGCGGTTCTGTGTACGTTTTTTTTCTTTGCTTTGTTGCAGAAGGGAGCTAACGTGAGTCATCTGTGCAGCCCGCGCGTCGCGGACACAGATGCTAGAACACTCGCTGGTCCCGCACGAGCACTACGACTACACACGCGTGCTCAACAAATGCTGTGAAAATGTCGTGGGGTACATCCCGATTCCACTCGGGATTGCAGGGCCACTAACGATCGACGGCGTGTCGTTCCATATCCTGATGGCGACGACCGAGGGGACGCTCGTCGCGTCGACGTCACGGGGGTGCAAGGCGCTCAACGCAGGCGGGGGCGTGAAGACCATGATCACCAAGGAAGAAATGACGCGCGGGCCGGCGATCGACTTTCCCTCTGTCGCGGAGGCCGCACACGCGATGGCGTGGATACAGGGCGAGGGGTACGCCCAGCTCAAGGCGGCGTTTGAGAGCACGTCGCGGTTCGTGAGCCTGAGGGACATCAAGGTCGCGCTTGCGGGGCGCACGGTGTTTGCGCGGTTCGCGACGGCAACGGGGGACGCGATGGGGATGAATATGATTAGTAAAGGCACCGAGAAGGCGCTCGAGGTGATGCAGCATGAGTTTCCGAGGATGGAGGTGTTGGCGCTGTCGGGGAATTATTGCACGGATAAGAAGCCTGCGGCGATTAATTGGATCGAGGGGAGGGGGAAGAGTGTTGTTGCCGAGGCGGTTGTGCCCGGGAAGGTGGTGGAGAGCGTGTTGAAGACGACGGTCGAGGCGTTGTGTAATTTGAATGTAAAGAAGAATTTGGTGGGGAGCGCGATGGCGGGGAGCGTTGGTGGGTTCAACGCGCATGCTGCAAACATTCTCACCGCTGTGTTCCTCGCGACGGGCCAGGACCCCGCGCAGAACGTCGAGAGCTCGAATTGCATGATGCTCATGGAACCGTGCGTGTCTCTCCCTCTCCCATGTGTGGTTCGTGTGCTGACATGACTCGGCGGGGCACAGGACGAACTACGGTAAAGACCTGCTGATGACAGTGACGATGCCCTCGATCGAGGTGGGCACCGTAGGCGGGGGGACCATGCTCGCGCCGCAGGAAAGCGTCCTCGAGATGCTCGGCATCAAAGGCCCGAACCACGCGCAGCCCGGGGCAAACGCGCAGCAGCTCGCGCGCATTATTGCCGCGGCGGTGATGGCGGGCGAGCTGTCGTTGCTTAGTGCGCTTGCGGCGGGGCATTTGATACGTGCGCATATGGCACACAATAGGGGTGTGCCAAATACCCCCGCGAGCTCGAGGGGTGGTGAGGGGGTGGTTGTTGGTTGAGGCTAAGGCGAAGGATGAGGCTGAGGTGATCAGGGAGTGTTGTGTTGCGTGCGTTCCGTTTTGCTTTTTTGCTCTGTTTCGCATCCTCGCTTTCTCAACCCCCCCCCCATCATGGCCCGTTTTATGGATCTGGATCCTGGTTTTTGGTTTCGGTGCTATGCTCTTTATATTCGTCTGCTTGTCTATCTTTCTATATAATGTACACATATGCACTCACCCCTGCACGAATTAGTATATCCCCCCACACACAGAGACCCACCCTACCGAGTCCGTACATCTACACTTTACTTATGCTAGATATGCCGCACCCTTGGGCGCGTATTGGTATATTTACGCTTTGATGATGATTTAGTTTTTAATGCCGGAATCGAACTGCTCAGCATTCGTATAATAACAAAACCTTTAGCCACAATGATCCGACTGGTCAAGAGTGATCAAGATATCTACAAAGTCATACCATGCAGTTGACATTGAGGACGGCTGAGGACAATTCAATCAGGGTGTGATTACCAAACGACGTCTCAAAACTTTCTGAGTTTTTGTTTTACGAGGGTGCCTGCACGTGATTGTCGCGATTTATCAGGGTTCGTCTTGTGGAAGACATTCTTTAACTCGATATATAAGTTGACTTTTTCGGCCAACAGCAATAACAACAATTTTCTTTGTCTTCGCGTCTTTTCCTCTTGTCTGCAGTCAACAAAATGTCTCTCAGCCTCAAGATTCCAGATGAAACCAAAATTCATCAACTTCTTTACCAAGGCGCGGTTCAGAACGACTGTCGAGTCACCTTGACAGACATCACCTTTTTCAAGAAGACAGAGAACGAACATTATATCTTCAAGGCAAAAATGGCTGGAGAAGACGTTATTGTCAAGTTCACCTATGAAGATGACGATGGACTCGCCATTCCTCGGCTTCAACATGAGTCAAAGATTTATGTTGACTATTTGAAGCCACTCTGGGGTGTTCATGTCCCAAGGTTCTATGGTTTCTATTTGTACAATTCTTTGGACTTCAATGAACTGTCTTGTGCATGCATTGTCCTTCAATATTGTGGAGAACCTGCAGTCTCTGATCTCTCACAGTTGAACGATTATCATGGCGAAGAGTATGGTATCAAGCAATTCAGGTAAGAATCATGATTATATATGGCAGGAAAGGCTTCACTATACCATGTATTACAGGAACGACACCTTGGATCTTGTATTCCGCTTGCATTCGCCTGAGATAGGGCTGGAGCATGATGCATTGAATGCTTCTCACGTCTTGGATTTCGAAGGGAAACCCTTCCTCATAGACTTTGGAGGCGCCGGTCCTCATCATTGCTTTGGATGGGAATTGACCGGCCAACTGACACGAGAGTCTTTGCCTGCAAAAGAAGGAGAAGTTCTAGAACCGGTAGGTTCTGATAGCGTGATGTGTTACGAGTTGTGGGGTTTTCTTCGGTCCATCAAATACTGCCTTCCCAGTATGTCCCCAGTCAAGATGTAGGTATGATTGTTGTCCAATCTTTCTCCCGACAGGCACAATTGAATATGACGGATCGACATATGACTGCAGTTCTATAACTTCAACCAGTGTTCTCTACGAGCGAGCACTGAGAAGATATCCCAAATTCAGACCCGCAAAAGTTATGTGGAATGAGGCTGTTGAACGGTGGAAATATATTCATTCGAACTGGAAGAAATACCATCCAGATGCTGTGGTCGAGCCTCCTTTGGGCATCATCGATTTTGAAGAATATTTGAAGATTCATCCAAGTCGATGTTGGCATAAGGTTCCTAGTTATGTTCGTCTACAATATACATAGCTGACAGCCAAGTCGATGTTGGCATACTGTGCTTGATTTGTTTATGTAGCTCCACTGAGCACAGTAATACATATGATAGGGCCTAAATCTTATCCATTTCCCTCTGTTTGTATAAGGAGAATTTGCGGAGAATGCTCAGCCAAAACTCAGGGTCGGCAGAAATACCATCCAGACACAGTGGTCTACCTCCCTTGGGCGTAACGACGCAGAGCGAGCGCGGAGAAAAAAGTTTACTAAAGTCTCATGACCCATGTTCCTGAGCCCCCTGCTCCTCGTTCGTCCCTCGCTTCAAACACGTTAGCTCGCCTCCCGTGAAAATTATCAATTTTGAAGAACATTTGAAGATTGATTTAAAGTAGATGTTGCAATTGGCATTCTGTCCTATATTTTGTTCATCTACAATATACATAGCTGACAGCAAAAACTTTCTGTCTCCATCGTAGGTCCGCGACGTGCTGATGGACCTCCTGTTTTCACCTTATCCCCATCAAATTGTTCCATTGAGCTTTCGAGTTATTTGGCTCGCAATCTGCTGTCAGAGACGAAGATGAAATTCATCGGCTTTTTTACCGAGTTGAGAACGGCTACCGAGTCATCTTGACGTCCTTTGTCATGGACGTGATGGTGGTCAATACGCCATCCCTTGCACCGTCGGCCATGGTCTGGCTGCTTGTGCACAAATGCATCCAGACTTAGTTTTTAATGTCGGAACGTCGTTTGGTTAATTCACCTTGGTTGAATTGTCCTCTGTCCTCCTTAAGGTGAATTGCATGACTTTGTAGATATGGTAATTACTCTTGACTAGCTAGGTTGGATCCATGAGCGAGATTATTATTGTGGTCAAAGATTTTGTTGTCATATGAATGCTGAGCAGATGTTATTCTTGTCCTTCAGTGTATGCACGTGATTGTCGCGACCCCATCCTTCATTCGTCTTGTGAAAACATTCTGTAACTCGATATATAAGTTGACTTTTTCGGCAGACAGCAATAACAACAATTTTCTTCGTGTTCGCGTCTTTTCCTCTTCCCTGCAGTCAACAAAAATGTCTCTCAGCCTCAAGGTTCCAGACGAAACCAAAATTCATCAACTTCTTTACCAAGGCGCGGTTCAGAACGACTGTCGAGTCACCTTGACAGAAGTCACCTTTTTCAGGAAGACCGAGAACGACCATTATATCTTCAAGGCAAAAATGGCTGGAGAAGACGTTATTGTCAAGTTCACCTATGAAGATGACGATAGACTCGCCATTCCTCGGCTTCAACATGAGTCACAGATTTATGTTGACTCTCTGAAGCCACTCTGGGGTGTTCATGTACCAAGGTTCTATGGTTTCTATTTGTACAATTCTTTGGACCTCGATGAAGTGTCTTGTGCATGCCTCGTGCTTCAATATTGTGGAGAACCTGCAGTCTCTGATCTATCACAGTTGAACGATTATCGTGGTGAAGAGTATGGTATCAAGCAATTCAGGTAAGAGTCACAATTATATGATGCAAAATGCTTCAATATACCACTTATTACTCCAGAAACGACACTATGGATCTTGTCTTCCGCTTGCATTCGCCTGAGATAGGGCTGGAGCATGATGCATTGAATGCTTCTCACGTCTTAGATTTCAAAGGAAAACCCTTCCTCATAGACTTTGGAGGCACAGGGTCTCATCATTGCCTCGCATGGAAACAAGCCGGCCAACTGACACGGGAGTCTTTGCCCGCAAAAGAAGGAGAAGTTCTGGCACCCCTGGGTTCTGATAGTGTGTTGTGTGACGAGTTGTGGGACTTTCTTGAGTCCATCAAATACTGCCTCCCCAGTATGTCCACATTCAAGATGCGGACGTGAATGTTGTCTAATCTTTCTCTTGACAGACTCGATTGAATATGACGACTGGACATATGGCTGCAGGTCTATAACTTCAGCGGGTGTTCTCTACGAGGAAGCACTGAGAAGATATCCCAAGTACAGACCCGCAAAAGAGATGTGGAATGAGGCCGTTGAACTATGGAAATATATTCATTTGAACTGGAAGAAATACCATCCAGATGCTGTGGTCGAGCCTCCTTTGGGCATCATCGATTTTGAAGAATATTTGAAGATTCATCCAAGTCGATGTTGGCATAAGGTCCCTAGTTATGTTCGTCTACAATATACATAGCTGACAACCAAGTCGATGTTGGCATTCTGTGCTTGATTTTGTTTATGTAGCTCCACTAAGCACAGTAATATATATAGTAGGGCCTACATCTTATCCATTTCTCTCTGTTTGTATAAGGAGAATTTGCAGAGAACGCTCGGCAACAAAGAGGAAATCCAGGGTCGGCAGAGATACCATTCTGACACAATATTTCCCCTCCCTTGGGCGTGACTAAGCAGGGCGAGCGCGGAGGAAAAAGTTCAGGTTTCGTGACCCACGTTCCTTGTCAGAACCCCTCTTCCTCATTCGTCCCTCGCTTCCAACAGGCTAGCTCGCCACTCGCAAACGTTATCGTTCAAAGATTGATTCAAAGAGTATATGTTGCAATTGGCATTCTGTCCCTTACCTTTTTCATCTACAATATACATAGCTGACAGCAAAGACTTTCTGTATTCATTGTAGTCCGCGATGTGCTGATGGACCTTCTGTTTTCACTTGTCCCCACCAATTTGTTCGATTAAGCTGTTGGGTTATTTGGCTCGCAATCTGTTGTCAAGCTTTACATTCAGACGAAAATGAAATTCATCGGCTTTATACTGGGATAATGATGCGAAGTCGACGCAACATAATAGTATACTCGCAGTAGTTTAACGGGATTATAGATTCAATCTGGAGTTCGAGATCAGAAGGATGTAATCGATATTTTGATAAGTATCTTACCAGGAGTTCAAGATCAAAAGGATGACTCGACTCCAGGGCAAACATGATATTTAAACATTGGTACTAATGAGACAATTGGAGTTATGTGGAGTAAAATGTATTGAGGCATTGTCTCAAGGTTGAATCCTCCGAGACTTTCAGGAATACGAAAGAATATAAGGAATATACAACATAAGCAGATTACATACGAGTCGTGTGACCAAACAGTTGGGTGTCAATATCCTCGACACTCCCACTTGACACTAATGCGGGTAATACAACTCCAAGTTTTGAGCGTTGCCTTTCAAATGCTTCATGTGGTAAGTTAGTTAATGCATCGTCCATCCTATCACAGGAGGGAACGTATTTCAATTTTGTAGGACCGAACACCTAAAAACGGGAGCTAGAACTAAGACGAGAACAGAAAGTAAACCTCAGTGTCACGACAATGGTGGAAAAGACAACTTGTTTGATACCTAAGACGAGAACAGAAAGTACTACATAGTTATGTCAGTAATACTGTCTATGCCTAGTATCAAATTAGAGAGCACTTACAACCTCAGTGTCACGACAATGGTGGAAAAGACAACTGAGGTTGTTGGGAACGAACTCGCAAGTGAGGTGGCAAAAGTCACATGATTGATCGGATGCGGAGACCATGGTATGTATATACCAACACAACCCCATCGCCGCAGTAGAGAAATTGTTCTAACGACGGACTAAGCCAAGACCGGCAACAAATCGGTCATGAAGGATGCGAGAGAGAGGTTTGGTGAGTATGTCGGCAACCATGTTGTCCGTGGATACCCAAAGAGGCTCGAAAGAACCAGAGAGAATGTGTTCACGGATGAAATGATAGCGTATGTCAATGTGTTTGGATCGTGAGTTCGTGGAATCGGATTTCAAAATATCGATTGCACTTCTATTGTCACAAATGAGAGGAAATGGGCGAGGAGTAGACGTCAGGAAAAGACGAAGCCAGATGGCTTCACGCATTGCATGTGCCATAGACATGTACTCCGCCTCAGTGGAAGACAGAGCGACTGTGCGTTGACGAACTGAAGACCAAGAAACAAGAGACGAGTAGAGAAAAAAGGCGTAACCAGAGACACTGCGTCGGGTTGTAACATCTGAAGCCCAGTCTGCGTCTACAAAACCTCCCCCAGTAGGAAGGAAAAGCCGTGCCGGTGGAGCATCATCAGGCACGGAAAAATTATATTCCAAGGCAAAATCAAGTGTGCCAGCAAGGTACCGGAGAACACCTTTAGCAGCGAGTAAGTGAGCCCGAGTCGGATTTGAGTTATATTGGCCCAGACTCATGGCCGTGAAAGCCAAATCAGGTCGTGTACAAAGGCTGATGTAAAGAATAGAACCAACCAGGCGTTGGTAATGGGAGGTGATATCCTGATCTTGGATATCAGGAAGAGCATTTGGTGCAGGGGAGGGGAGCGAATGCAACGGATGATGGAGAAGGACAGAGGAGATTTTGGCGTCAAGGAGATTATAAGTGGAGAGTAAATCTGTTAAGAAGCCTTTCTGTGAGAGCCAAAGTTTGCATTGGGGACGGTCACGATCAATGCGTATGCCAAGGTATAGGGTAGTTACCCCGGAATCCATGACTTTGAAGCTCTCATTAAGCTTGCAGATGAGCCAGGAATATAAGGGAGGGGAATTAGTTGCATTCAACCCATTGTCTACATGTATGCAGATGATGATCGACAAGTTCAATCCATCCAAGGGCATAGGAACAGAGGGATCAGGAGGGGTGGCAAAATATCCAGTGAATACCGCATGGTCAACCTCACACCGGACAAGACCCAGATTTTCAAGGGCTTTCCTAAGGATCGTATACCATTCATGAGAGGAGTGCTTGAGGCCATATAAAGCACGTAAAAGGTGGTAGTGTATGGAAGGGTCAGCTTCAGGGAAGCCAGGAATCTGCTTGCAATAGACTTCATGTGATACTGGGGCGTTCAAGAATGCAGTCTTCACATCAAAAGTGAATAGGTGGAAATCATACTTGGCTGCATAAGCCAGGGTAATCTGGATGCTCGTCATCTTGGCAACTGGTGCATATGTTGAGCCATAATCTTCAGGACATTGGCTGAAACCCTGCGCAACAAGACAGGCCTTCTCTTTGCCACAGATTATAGAGCCATCGGGGTTGAGTTTGTACGCGTAAACCCAGCAAACACCTATGGGTTTCCTACCCGGAGGAAGTGAAGAGACCTGAAAAACTCGAAGAGACTGTAAGCTCTCCATCTTGCGTGTCATAGCAACATGCCATACAGCCGCATCAGGTTGATGAATAGCTTCATTGTAATGTTCAGGAGCCTTAGAGAGATCAAAGGCTCGTTTACTTTTGAATGGTAAAGGATCAGAGCCATATTTTGCAAAAGCCTTGTATTCCACGAGAGTGGCCAGTTCAACAAAGTCATATTCTTTAAGCTGAGTATCAAGAGGTAAGGAATCAATCTAAGAATTGAAATCCACTATAGCTGGGAATGCTTGATCAGGAAGAGGGTGACGATCCAGACGATCCACACAAAGGCATGTTAAACAATCATTGCGTGATATAAGGTCTTGAAGATATGCCTGACCTTTTGCAGTGCGTTGTATCTGTTGTTTAGGACGGGGAGGTGGGGACGAGGAAGGAGGATGAAAAACAGAAGAGGAGGAACCTTCAACAGGAGGTATATCAGCAGGAAAGTCCTGAGGTTCGAGAGGGGCTGAGCGTGGACGGGGAACAACCCCATTGTCAGGCGGAGAAATTGAACAGCTACCAGGAACGGATGGGAAATATTGATATAAAAGAAAGGTTGGGCATCATGTGGTCAAAGATGACCTGGAACCGATTCATCAAAAATAACGTCCCGAGAAAAGAAATACTTCCCCTTTATGTCATGAACACGCCACCCCAAGCGGTCCTCTTTATATCCCACAAAAATGGCTTCAAAACGTCTACCCGCCCCTTTGCCACATAGTTCACTAGGGCAAAGAACATAGCATCAACAACCCCACACCCAAAGGTGTGATAAATCAGGTTTTGAACCTTTCATCAATTCATAGGGTGTTACGAGTGATGGTAAAGTTGATGAAGGTAAACGATTTTGTAGATATTGAGCAGTGAGTATGGCATTGCCCAGGAAAGACATGGGAAGACCAGACCATGCCATCAGAGCCTGCGCTGTATCTTCAATCGTACAAATATAACGTTTGGCCTTGCCATTTTGCTGGTGAGCGTAAGGTGCAGTAGTCTGGTGAGTTATGCCACGAGAGATTATGTAGTCATGTAATTCGCCGGAAACAAACTCCCGAGCATTATCAGAACAAACGATTCTCACACGATTTCCAGATTTCAGTTCCCATTTAGCTTCGATACGCTTGAAATGGTTTGTTGCCTGAGCACGCGAGGATAATAAAACGGTACTACCAAAATTAGAGTAGTCATCAAGGATGGAATGAAAATGATGGGTTCGACCATTTGCAAACATGACTGGGAATGGGCTGCAAGTGTCCATATGCAATAATTCGCAAACGGCTGATGCCCTGTGTTGAAGATGGTCGAAAGGCCTAGCAGGTCGCTTACCAAGGATACATGGGATACAGTGATTGTCAGTGAAGAACCCTTCATACTCAACCCCAGAAGCATAGTTCTTCGTTAAGACAGCTTTTGTAGTGTCCCTGCCAGGATGACCAAGCCTCAAATGCCAAAGAGTTGGAGTGATGACCATGCGAGGGAAAGAAGAAGTTGTCAGAAGTACAGGTGAAATGACCGCAAGAAGTGATGATTCCTGGGGTGGTAAAACAAAATCGCAATATAAGAAAGAGAGGCAATTATGGACAGTAGCCTGGATGGATTTGCCATCGAGACCCTCAAGCAAGGAGGGAAAGAAAATTGATGTTGAGTCTTTCTCAAAAGTCAAACAAAGATCATGTTCCACCATAGATCCAACCGACAAGAGATTTATCGGAACGTCAGGAGCATGTAAACAGTCTTCAAGAATAATCACAACATTTTTGCCATCAACATGGCTACAAAAACGAGCCTGGCCCCTTGCCAATGTCTTAAGGATGCCACAATTAGCTGTGTTGACAGGAACTGCTGAATCAATATCATATGTCCAAAAATAGCGGTGATCCTTGAGTATATGTGTTGTACATCCAGAGTCCAGAATGGAGTTGAAACACATCTCAACAGTGGCAAGAGTCATTTCGGGCGTCAATTGAATAAACGTCTGATAAAGCGAAGGATTTTTGGTATTCACAGACACAAAGTAAGCAGTCAAATCGATGTTATTGGACTCGTTCTCAGCAACTGTTACATCAGGTTTGTCTTCTTCATTGACAAATGGTAAAGGCATAGGTATGGGATGAGTGTCCAAAATAGCTACATTCGCGTGAGGACGATTCCGAGTAAGGTCACAACCACCCTCCATACCACCAGCCTTCGACCAGCAAGTGTTGATCGAATGACCATGCATGTTACAGTTAGTGCACTGGATTCGAGAACGATTCTGAGCAGGATCAAGAGGTACCAAGGACGGAAGGACCGTTGAAGTATTTGTTGTTGTAGTATTAGTTGTAGGGGAATTACTCGAAGGCGAAGTAGGATTTTGTGATGCACGAGGACGAAATTGAAAGGATAAGCGTCTCCATTCAGCGTCCATGTTCATGACATGAGTGGCAAGTTGCAAGAAGTCATACACGCCTTCTGGGCCTGATCATTCCCAGGACATATGGATTTCTTCTTTCAACACTGACCAGCGATCACCATTTGGAAGTCCATCGATAAATTTTTGTATTTTCTGCCAGGTTGTAAAATCCCATGGAGTCCCGTTAAGCTGATGAATGGTGGATCGCCATGCCTGTACATATCCTGGTACAGAGTTTGGGGTAGCAACAAGAGCAAAGACCTTTGACTTAGTATATTTGGCCACAGAAGCACTGCCAATTCCAAAACGTTCACGTAGAAATGCCAGTAAGTCACAAGCAGGACAAATAGGCAGGTCAAAAGGACCCCCACATTTGGGCGGAAGGGAGTCTTGAATTTCCTGAGAAAGTTTTCCAACAATGACATGCTCAACTATGTCATCATTCTGCCAAAAAGCACGATAAGCATCCGATTCCTCCAGAGTCGAGTCAAAGTCATAATGAGGGGGCAAAGCAACAGGATTCGTAGGATCACGAAGGTCACCAACATTAGAGATCTGACAGATATGTCCACGTAGGCCAATACTTCTTATGACATGCGTCACTGCTGATTCCCAAGAAACCCACTCTGCAGCAGTACGAAGGAGAGGAATAGTGGCTAAAGAAGGCAGCTTTATGTCGTTAGAAGAAAAATCATGGCGACGGGATGTTGAGGTTGGAAGGGGTGGTGAAACATGGTTTAATGGTGCATTAAAATTATGTGGAACTGGGGCATTGTGAATATGTTGTACACAAGAATGAAGATCACAATGAGGATGATTGTGAATGTGGGGGAAATTCTGAAAATGAGCGTTCTGGGCATTATGAAAACGTGGCAGAACATTGTCAGGAATGTGTTGAGCAGGCATGTTTGAATGATGCAAAGAAACTGTGGAAAAAGAACAAACAGGAGTGTCATGTAAAGCAGATTCAATGATGGGAGGCACAGTGGGCGCGGGAGGCTGAATATGGGGTACAATACGAGGTTTGTAGCAGAGTGCACAGAAACAGGGGAATGAATCAATTGATGAGTCATAGGTACAATAACAGGTGTGGGGACAGGACAAGGATGGAGGTCCTCTGGGCAAACAGAGTTTGCATGAAAAGCTAAATTTGGAGGTGGATGAGGAAAGACAGGAGAAATCGGAGCAGAGTGAGGGCCAGAAGGTTGGTAATACACTGAAGCATGATGAGAAAGTACAAAATTTAGACTGGATGCAGAATTTGAACGTAAAGTGTGAACAGAAGGAGGGCAATAGTTTGCCCTACGAGGAGCAGGAGCATGAAACGTAATAGGTATATGCGGGGAAGGAGAAGCAGGAAGAAAGTTTTGAGTAGAATGTGTCAGGTTCCGTTGAGGGCGGGGGCTTCTTCCTAAGCGAGACCTTATGAGGTGGACTCAAGGTAGCTATGGGCACGAAGTCCTATGTGTTTATGAGGTCCCGGGGTTAGTTCTGGGGTTAGTAGGGATGAATCTGACTACATGAGGGTTCAGTGGGGTCAGATCCAGGCTATGGGAGTGAGTCCAGAGCTATGCCGGGGTTCCAGGGTATGAGGCGCAAGTCCGAAGTTACAGAGCTGAGCCTGGGCTTGGTCCAGGGAAGGCGAGGCAAGATCAGGATGAGGATTTGCAATATCAACACTACTGGTACAAGTTGTCTACGTAGGCCTTAAGTACCTAGGACTCCGGGGTGGCAGGCTCAGCCTGGTTCCACGTCGGGTGTCGGGCGTGATCGCTGGGGTGATCGCCGAGTGATGCGGGTGATGGGGGTCGGGCCGTGACTGCAGGTGTTGGGCATGATCGCCAGAGTAATCGCCAGGTGACGGAACTGATCGCCGAGGGATGCCGAGGTGACCTGTCTGAGGGCGGCCCGTGTTGCGGGAAGTTCCGGGTTGATGCGGGGCGTTCCAGGGTCACGGTGATTGCTGGGCGTCAGGGTCGAAGGAGCGGCAAACCCGGGAGTGACAAGTGTTGTGATGGGCAGCAGGAGCGGTTGGCGTTGTCCCGGGGGAGTACGGGGTGTTGGTGGTGTTGTCCCGGGGTGGTGGGCAAGCTCCAGGAGTGGGTCGTGACAGAATGTGATGAGTTATAAGTTCTATTATTCTGAAAAGTTGGGGGTGGTTCAAAAAAATTTGTCACAGTGGATGAATGCTGCATGCATTGTGGATTTCCAGAAAGTTCAGTGGGTGAAACAACAAGTTGAGTATTGGGTGGCGATTCCTGCACAGGTAACGTCAGGGCATTATCGTCCATATTAAAGTGAAGGCCAGAGAGCAAGTCAAAGTGATAGAAAAATGCCTGAGAAAGAGGACACAAAGAGAGTGTGGAGGCGGCCACAGGGTACCAATGGATATGAATGTATTCCAGGCATCAGGTAACTAGGAAAAGACCCATAACCTGTAGTACAAAACACCTAAAAACAGGAGCTAGAACTAAGACAAGAACAGAAAGTAAACCTCAGTGTCATGACAATGGTGGAAAAGACAACTTAATTGATACCTAAGACGAGAACAGAAAGTACTACATAGTTATGTCAGTAATACTGTCTATGCCTAGTATCAAATTAGAGAGCACTTACAACCTCAGTGTCATGACAATGGTGGAAAAGACAACTGAGGTTGTTGGGAATGAACTCACAAGTGAGGTGGCAAGAGTCACATGATTGATCGGATGCGGAGACCATGGTATGTATATACCAACAAATTTGATGTTGCAACAAGAGATATGCTTGTGAATAAGATGGAATCATGTATTGATGTGTTTGGCTCGAGAGTGATTCACTGGATTTTTTGACCAGGCAATACTGCCAGTACTATATATAATAATTAGCATTAGCCAAAGCAATGTCTTTGGTTTCTACAGTGGAAGCAGTGGTGACCAGTTGTTTCTTCCAAGACCAAAAGACTATGCTTCCATTCAAGTCATAGCACCAGCCACTGATTGATCTTCAATCACAGTTGTCTTGAGCCCAATTAGTGTCACTCCAGCCTATTAAGCATATTTTTCCTTTGATAAATCCTCCTCACTATAAACAGTAATTTTTGGTTCCCTTCAAGTATTGTAGGACTCTTTTGCAGGCTGAGGTGGAGAATCCAGACTGACCAAAAATTGTATGTCGGGTCACATCTGCATGACATATAAGAGGAAGCTGATTAAGGAAAGATATGTAAGGCCATTAGTGAAAGAATTATAGGCCTTGGAATTGGCCTCCATTCGAGGGGATTGCAGAAGGGACAAGTTATGATTTGTTGGTAAGGGAGTAGAGACTGGATAACAGTTGGACATCCCAAGTCATTCAAGAATAGACTTGATACATAATGACTGGTTTAATGAAATTGAGTTATTTGACTGCTCTATCAATGTCAATAGTGAGTTTAACCTTGCTTTACTGTTTCCATTCCTTCCTTACATTTATTGCCTCTAACAGTCATTTTAAGAAGATAAGAAGAGAAACTGAGATTTGAAATTTACAGAATGTAGGTCTCTATTGTTTGCTTTTAGGTGCAATCAGAACTTACTCTAAGAAGGAAATGCATCAAGTGCAACAGAAAAAGAAGAATATTAAAGAGATTCTATTTGCAGCCTGTCTTTTAACTAACTAGTACAAAGCCAAAATTGAGTCAACAAACACCAAGTTGGCCAATATCATGACTCAGATACAAGTTGTCAAAGCTAAGAAGAAAAAGTTGAGTCAATTGGGTCTGTCATGAATAATCTATAAACCCAACATATAGTGAATTTCACAAAAGCTGGTTATATCAAAGTTTCCTTTCATGCTATTTGTCATAACCCACTCCTGGAGCTCACCCCACCACCCCAGAACAATACCACCGACCACTCTACCTCCCCAGGACAACACCACCGACCTCTCAGCTGCCCCACCAACCATCACAACGCTGCACCAACTGCCACTGTGACACCTGTCACTCCTAGATATAAAGGCAGTTGTCAGTCCAAGATTGTCTGAAAGGAGCTGTGGTGGCTCAGTTAGCACCACCATAGCCCCTTGACATGTAGTTCTCTCAGACCATGTCTATTGGCATACAAGCCTGCAAGTTAAATGCTATCAAGATACCTCACCCTCCTAGCACTTCTTGGTATATCAGAGTTTTAGCTCCCACATGCACTCTTTCCCATGTGCACCCAATGGTACTTGCTGATACATTGGTTTCACAGGCTTGCTTCCACCCCTCCCAATTTTCCCAGAGTCCTAAAGGCCCACCAGTCTGTCCATGGGTGGCAAGACAAATGGTCCTTGTGTTTGCTGGCAACCTGAGAGGCAACATTGGCTGAGATAGAGGTCATGCTATGAGCATCCATGAACACAGTCTCAAGATTGGTGCAGCATTGGTTAACAGAGCAATCACCTGTGAAACCAAGATTGTCACCAAAGTTATAATATCTGTCAAGGTAAATACAAACAATGGATTAGGATACTCATGAAGGTAATAACCCCAAGCTGCTGCATTCAGGGAGGAGATGACACCAAACCATAGAGTTGTATCTGTGAGTGGGGTATTGGCCCACAGGTCTATGTTGGGATGAGGTGGTAGAATTAAGAGGGAGGAATTGAGAGAAGCCAGAGTGGTAAAACTGAGAGATGGGGTGTGAGCATCCAAGGACAGGCCCAGGCAAGCCAAAAGGTTAGGGATGGGACTCACTCTACCCCAAGCCTAATCTTTGTGCTGGAGTTTGCTGTGATCTACCTTACCACAGGTTAGGCAGGTGTGCACATGGCTTCAAGGGCATGATGTGGTCATGCATTTCTCCTCATTAAACTTTAAGCATGGCTCATTGGAGTTAGTTGGTGATCAAGTAGTGGACATTGATAATGTCCAAAAGTTGCTTGGCACTGTCAAGAGTAACTGCAACCTAGCACCTCATGAAGAGTAGCATTGGGCATGTGCTAAGAAATATAAGAGTCCCAGACAGGGTTCCAGTAACTTGTGGAGGGGTGAGGGATTTGTAAGTTTTAGAGTTTTAGGAAATAACAAGAAAACTGCTTAGCAACCAAGTACTAAACTGGAAGCTTGCCATAGGTGCAGGGCACTAGCCTTTTGGCAATGTGGAAACAGTAATGTACCTGGTGGTACCGCTGGCAATTGAGGGTGCTAACTCAAGGTGCTGTTGAACTGACTAAGGCTGGTGGCATTGATGAGGTGCTAATTGCTGTGTAGCCTTAGCAACTTGGAATGAACAAAAGAGGAATAGATGGGTTGGCTGAGGAATGAGGGGTCACCAAGATGTAATGTGTGCAGTAGGGGTCTATTGTTCTGGTTCTACTACAAAGTACACTATTTATATAGCGCTAGGTGGCTGTTGCTAACTACATAAGGTAAGTGAAAATAATACAGTTTGAATGCAAAGAATGGAAAAGAAGTTGCTAGCAGCATATGTCAAGAACTCCTAAAAATTATGGCACAAGGAATGAAACCTGAAAATTTATCAGAGTTGCCAATGGTGTCTGTCAACCAGTTGGACAACCATACAATCTAAGACTATAAGTAGGCAAATGCACAGGGAACTGACACTTGGACATGAAACTATCAAGAGGGTGGCAGTTGCCAGACATTGGCCGAAGTTGCTAAGGTGGAGCAGATGCCACCAAGCTGCCTGTCAGGGGACTTCCATTTTGGGACCTCCGGGATTGTTCCGGGGCAGTCCGGAGATTTCCGGACTTCCATTTCAGGACATTCTGGAGCTATTTCCATCTTGGGACCTCCGGAGTTGTCCGGGAATAGTCCGGAGATT
>JAGGAU010000168.1:0-25713 GCA_017657275.1 Termitomyces sp. T108 | reverse complement strand
ACAACTCCGGAGGTCCCAAAATGGAAATAGCTCCAGAACGTCCTGAAATGGAAGTCCAGAAATCTCCGGACTGCCCCGGAACAATTCTGGAGGTCCCAAAATGGAAGTCCCCTGACAGGCGCGGCAGTACGGACCAGAACTGAAGGGCGAGGGTGAGGGCGGAGGAGCCGAGACTGGTCCAGGAGATGGTTGAGGGAACTCTGGGGTCCAGGGACGAACTCTGGGGCTTGGTGTAAGTCCCGGAAGTGAGTGCGAGGAGGGTCGGGGTACAGGCGTGGGACTCGCTAAGTCCCAGGGTTGGAGAAGGATGGGGGGAGGGCGAAAGAGTCGAGACTTGAGGAGAGAAGAGACAAGAGATGAGACGGAGAAGAGAGGAGGAGGAAAATGGAGAGAAACTTAGAGAGATAGACTGAAGAGGAGCTTAGAGAGGGAAGGAGACCAGAGATGAAAGCAGATAGATTGAGGCGAGACAAGACAAGAGATAAGATAAGGGAAGAACAAGTCGAGTCAAGTACGAGATAGGAGAGAACAGAGATGTAATAATGGAAGTAGACTTGGAACGATAACTGGCGAACTAGAGACTGGGAAATGGCAATATCAACACTACTGTACCATACGCTACGTTACGACTTATATACATGGGGTCGGGCATGCTCCGGGGCTTAGGCCTGGGCTCCGTGGCAAGTCACGGCGCAGGGATCTTTGCTGGAGCCCAGGGTCCGTGCAAGGAGCAGCACGGGAGTGCCAGGGCCCTTGCTGAAGCCCAGGGATTGTGCAAGGGCGCTGCAGGTGCTGTTGTTGGTTGGGTGGCGTAAAGAAAACTCACACAAAGGAAGGGCCTTGCTTTGGAAGCGCAGAGGCATGGACAGTGTGGGGAGGCGAGGAGTCGACCAAACAGGAGGCGCGGGGCGCAGGGTGTGGGGTCCGGGCCAGGTGATGCGTTGATGCGCGAGTTGTGGTGGTTGCCCAATTGGGAAAGGGGACATCGGGGTGTGCCGGTGATGGGTCAGGGATCGCCGGGGCAATGGCCAGGGACTGCCGGGGTGGGCGCTGACGGTGGCGTGGGCGTCCAGGGTTTGCCAGGGTTGGCGCTGATGTGGCGTGCACGGGTGGTGATGGGTGTTGATGGCCACTGGAGGGGGTCAGTCTGGGCCCAGGGTTTATGGGGCTGTCCCGGGGGGGTTGAGGGTACTGGGGCCGGGGCTGGGTACCGGCGGTGGTGGCGGATCATGACAAGCTCAATGTGTAATTGACTATGCTACCTAACAGATGAGTAAGTTAAACTGTTTCGGTATCATAAGTATAAGTGTCAGAGTATGAAGTGGAAAAAGGTTGAACTCACCCTCAGCTCAATGTGTAATTGACTGAGGGTGTCTATAGTACATCGTCCATATAAATATGTTTAGTGACAATGGAAGGCCACACCAGGGCCATTGTGATATGTGTGAAGGGATACGATATAATGGAATGATGTGAACAATGGGGGAGAATAGACGGATGGTGCTGGGGTCAATGGTGTATTCGGTCTTTGGATAACTAACACAGATAGTGATTGTGCCAATCAGATATCACAACTAAGTTCCATATGTCTTGTGGTCCTGTGATTGCCATGTGACTGGTCTCATGTGCCAAGTTAGGTGTGCTAGCCCATGATGTATGTCTTTGATGGCTGGCATGTCACAGTCTCATCAGTGCTGAGGCTCAAACCAGTAGTAACAATAGTGTTAGCTTTAGTCTACTTAGCTCAGCCAGGAACTTATCAGTGTTTTGAGTGGGTTGGAAGTCATCAAGTACAATTCAGGGTCCCTGCTTGACTGAACAACTGCCTGCTCAATGACTTTGGGCCTAAGATCATTGTTCTGGTGGATGAGGATAGGAGGTAGGAAGCAGAGTTTGGAGGGGTGAGTTCTAGCAAGCCTAGGCATGCTGGAAAGATGTAGGTAGGATATTTTGCTAAAAGTACTAGAACTGTAAGGGCAAGGCTAAACGTCTGTGGAACTCCTTCCACAGAGCCAGCAATGTGAGCATCAAGCAAGAGTCAGGTGGGCACAGGAGCAAGCAAGAGTCAGGCAAGGGGCAAGCAGAGGGTTGGACGTCACTAGAGAGCTTACAGTCAATTCAGTGGATAGGCCAAGAAAACACTGCTATTGTTCAGCCTGGGGATATTCTATCTACAGGCTGCCTATATATACTACATTGGTGGCTGTGTTATTACTAATACTGTTTACTAATTGGGCCCTGGTATGTAATGGAGTATGACTAATAATAATTGATGCTGAGTAAAGTCCATGCATATGACTCATCAAGGCTGACTACTAAGAGACAGAAGGGGAAAGAGTGGGCTGAGTGGCTGGTCAGATCTGCTTGGGAGTAGGTGTATCATCAGACTAAGCTTGGAATAGGGTTGGACACAGTCCAGAAACTGGTCCCCTGACAAGAACCCCAAAAAGAGAAATAGGAGTTAAGGTTTACAAAGCGATTATCTGGAGTGTATGTAGCAACTATGACTAGATCTCACTCTCCTTTGGACTTTATTTATTTACCTTTTTCCTTCTGATGGACTAATTGATATATTACTTGACTACAAGTATATAAACCCTCACAATGTACTCAGTAGACAGTTCTTCCCAATTGCAGAGCTTACACCTGTTCTCTCTTGTGTGAAGACTCTTTCTTTCTTGTGTGACCTCACACTGCAGTTACAACAAGTCACCAGTCCTCAGATTCTTTTGGACACATGGCAGAGTAATTTGTTCTCTTTGGATGTTCCTCTGCCAGGTTAGTATGTTATGTATTCTATTTGTACACCTCTTTAATATACTTTGGATTTTCTTCTGTTTGATCTGACTTTTCAACATATGCTCATCTCAAAAGGCTGTCACATTTTGAGGAGATTCCAATCCCATCCAGCATGATCATCTTCTGCTCAATCTAAATCTCAAGATCATAGATTATTCTCATTAAACTATAATCAGTCCAAAATTCAAAAAGCCACCTTGATTATTTTGTCATACTGGAGACTAATAAGGCAAGTTACATTGTAGATCATAATGGAACTTTCTGATAGCAAATGCTCCTCACTACAATAAACTGTCACTTGTTGTGAGCATGATCTGAACTGCTGGAGATTGAGACCAGATATGTGCAAAAACTTATCATGGTCGAAACAAGGTTCCGAGATTGAGAATTTGATTGAAGTTTTTCCACCCGGGGTCAAAAATTTGAACCAGATACGCTACTGCTGTGGTTTATTTTGGCTTCTTCCAAGTGAGTATATAGATAGAGCCAAATGAACATCATTTTGTAGGAGACAGGCATACATAGAATCTTCAGATGATGGTACACGTCAGTTGAGATTGAGAGCTCGAGGTTGCACGTGATCAATCATAGCCAATGAGAATGGGTCACATGGCTCAAATTTTCTGGACCAGGGTGGCAAGACTTCGATCGATTCTCGATCTCGGAACCTTGTTTCTACATGATAGGTTCAGGCATACATACCTTGCCCCAATTCCACAATAGGTTACAGTTTAATGTAGTGAGGAACATTTGCCATCGGAAGGTTCCATCATGATTTACAATGTAACTTGCCTTGCCAATTCAATAGAAGCGACAAGAAAAATGTAGGTTCTGTATTGTACATACAAACTGCCTTTGCTGTTCCGAATCTCTGCAGGCACAATTGAGATCCTTTGAAGTCTCGAAAAATGATCTAGCTCTCCTATGAAAGGAATAACCGACAAGGTGATTTTTGACTCCATGTAACCTAGTTTGGCTGTCCTCGTTAGCATATAAAGAGGGATCGCTGCAGTGCGATGTTCAGCAATCCTGAATGTTCTTCACACTGAGTATCTGGGCTCTTTATTTCATCAGCACCGTCACGCGCGCTGCATTGCCTGCATGTCCAAGCACCACCAATGCTGACTACGACTTCATCGTCGTCGGCGCTGGTGCCGGAGGTGGACCTCTTGCATCCCGGCTTGCAGAGGCCGGCTACTCAGGTCAAGCGCTTCCTTTCCATGATGTTTATATCCTTAGCTTAACTTCTTTTTCCACCTCAGTTCTCCTTGTGGATGCTTGCCATGACACGGTCAATTACAACACAACGATTCCTGCTTATGTTCTTCGGTCACTTGAAGGTATTGGTATTTAGGCTAGGCTAAACGCAACATGGGTCTCTGATATTGTTCACTTCACATTGTCTATTGATCTAGATCCACAAATTTCTCTCAATTACACCTATCAGGAATACCCTGCTGGTTTTACTACCACAAGAAATGATCAATGGTGGGCTTCTGTAGACTTCCGCTTGCGCATAATGTTGAGACTCTCATATATTAGGTATCCCCGGGCTTGTGGACTGGGAGGCTCAACAGTGAGTTTTTGTTACATCCACTTGATTTAACCCAACATTACTTTGCTCTCAAGATCCATAATGCTATGATCAACATCATATCTGGTACTCGACAAGATTTCGATGGACTAGCGACGACATTCAACGACCAAACGTGGTCGAGAAACAATATGCAATTGACTTACTTCCGCCGCATTGAAAAAAACCTCTATCTCCAGCCCCAGATTCTGTTTCCGGACCATGGTTTTGATGGGTGGCTAAAGACCAGCCTTCTTCCGCTGGATGTTTTTACTGCAAATCCTCTCTTCCTTGGTAGAGTCATTCTTAGTGTATCTGAACGCCTCCTTAATGAATTTCTTTCTTTAGATCCGCAAATTGCAGCACTCGCCACATCCCAGTGGGACCCTTTAGTGGCTGGCCCTCCGATCCCAGACCTCAACAGCTTATCAGCCGACTCGGCGTTTGGAGTCGGTAGCACCAGTTTCACTACTGACAACCAGCATTTGCGATCCTCTGTACGGGACAGGCTATCAGCTGTTCAGCAATCCCAACCTGGAAAGCTTCACCTGGCCTTGGACACCCTTGCCACAAAGATTCTCCTGTGTAACTCTAGCTCGACCATAACAGCTTACGGCGTGCAAATAGCACCCGGGGCTGCTTTGCCAGTCGCTAGCAATTTCAACGGGAAGGTTACCCTCAATGTTCAGAATGTCACGGCGAGACACGAAGTCATCATTAGTGCTGGTGTGTTCCAGAGCCCTCAGCTTGTAAGTTAATATTCTGTTCGCGGTCATTCGCCGTTGTGGTCGTCGTTGACCGGCAAATGAACCTCAGCTCATGCTTTCCGGGATTGGCGACGAGACTCAGCTTTCGCAATTCGGGATCGAACCTATAGTGCACCTGCCAGGCGTTGGTAGCAATTTACAAGGTGATTGATCCATCGTACTGGCCCACGATCTCTGAGGCATGACTAATCCCTTCAGATCACGACGAAGTTGCAGTAAATTGGCTCATGAAGAACAACTATACCTTGTTCAATGGCTGTAAATGGCTGTCCAACCGCACCGAAGACCCTTGTCTTGATTATTGGCTTGACCATAATCATCAGAATGCTTATGCCTTTGCCGGAACCATGAATTCCGTTATATCGCAGTCGTCTTCGAGCCTACCTGCACCTGATGTTCTTACATACTACAATCCTGTTGTTTTCCGTGGTTTCTTCCGAGGTATCTCCGGACGAATACATACATCTTCGATTGAAAGCATCTGATCTTACTTTGAATAGGAGTACCGCAGGAGGTGGCCGAAATTCACAACGGCCTGACAGCAGTTGTCCTCAAAGGACATCCCTCTTCGAAGGGTACCGTAAAGCTAACAGGCTCTCACCCACAAGACCCTTTGGACATTCAGAAGTTGCACTTTCAGACGGCTGATGGACCTGCCGACGTTGCTGCAATCCGGGAGGGTATCAAACGTGCCAGGCAGCTTGTGGCATTGCCACCAATCAGCCCCTTTGTAATGGAGGAAATTGCTCCAGGACCTAATGTGACAACGGACGATGAGATTGACAACTTCGTGTATAACCGTGTCTTCGGTGTGAACCTTTCCTGGCCTCTTTCCTGCCGACTTTCTCTCATCGCATAATCCCCCTCAGGTCACCACGCGTGTTGCACCAATGCAATTGGGCCAGATAATGGTGGGTAGCTAAGAAAAACGCACTTAGATATTGGACTAACACGGGTAGTGTTCCAGATCCTAATGCAGTCCTTGATGGTAACTTCAAAGTGAGAGGGGTGACCAACCTCAGAGTTGTCGACCTTAGCTCTTGGCCCAATGTTCCTGGATTTTTTGTGACCACTCCAACCTATATGGCAAGTAGTTTGAGGCTGGAAACTTGGATGTTATTTACCAAAGTCTTGCAGATATCTGAAAAGGCGGCAGATGTCATCCTTGCAGCAGCAGGCAATGTGTAATAGTGGCGAAACTCGAGTATATGATTGTTTTGCATTACTAATTTCTTTGCAATTGTAAATTTGTATGTTGAATCAGATGTTTTTCCAGTCGTATATCAAGAGGCGTATATCTTTGGAGTTCCAGACTCAAATTTTTACATGCAAGAAGCACATACAATGCGAGGAACGCGTACGGAAACGCAGGCGCGAGGCGGAGGCGAGAGATTTGTTACTTCGGTTTCCTTCTCCTTCCCTTGCTATTGCTCCCTGAAACAAAGGCTAACTCGGCGAACGGACAATCAATAAGCATTGACTGTTCCTCTCCGTCGTACCATTAAAATAAGTTGTGCATGCGCGTTGATACAGGAATGGGTTTATGGCTAAAATGACGAACCAATGCGATGCAAATTTGGGTGTACACTGTATTCTCGTGCATGATTTGCACATATTCATATGAGAAATACCTTGCGTTAGTTTACCCGGTAGATGTTATAGATGCATGAGAATACTATGCAAACCCCAAGGGTCATTGTCACTCCATCTGACTATAAGCTACCTCTATTATCGACCTTGGCGGGCGTTCATCGTGTTGCTATACTTATTTGTTTGCTCAGCAGGCAACCTTGGCGGGCTGTTCCGCTCAAGGACAATCGAGACGTTGTATGATATAATTCTTAAAAGCCAGATTCTTCGGATTCCAAAAGAGCAGAGTGATAGGACACTTTTCAGAAATATAAGCGATTGTTACTTCCGTCAATAATCTGTCTGTTCTGAGCCTTCATGTCTTCTCCAGGTGCTCGGCGTCAAGTTAAAATCCAGTGTCGCTCAGATGGTCCTGAATTGATGTATATTCAAAATTGTTCAATGATACACTACCACGACTTGAGAGATGCAGTGGGTCAACGAACTTATGAGCCTTTGGCCATGCTGTAGAAAGAAGATCAAGACAAAGTTCCATGTAAAGGCCGAGAAACGTACCGGCCAAGTCCAGCACTATCGCCGTTGAAGATATCTTGATCACCAGGGTTAGCGCCAGCATCGGCATATTGCCAGAAGGTAGTGTAACTTCGAAGGGTGTCAACGCAAGCCTACGAAGTCATTGAGAACTTACGCCCAGCCAGCAGGGAGCGTTCCAATAGAGGAGGCATATCTGGCAATCCAAAGAGGATTGTTATTAGCAAAGCCGGCGTAGTTGCCCGTGCAGGTGGTCCACCAGTCAGTTGTAGTATAGATAACTATGATGAGACCAAACTGAGCACTACTCTCTGAAGATAAGGATATTTGCTTCACGGACCAGGATAGCGTCCAGTTCTGGCAAGGTAGGTGTTGGAGAAGTCATTGATCCATGCAACCATTGCAGAAGCGCTTAATCCGTAGCACGTAGCGCCATAAGGGTTGTCTGCGATGGATCAATGTGACACAGGGCGTAAAGAGAGGTAGATTGATATCTACATTCGATGTCGAGGGCACCAGGAAGAGTAATACCATCTGCTGTCCATCCGCCACCATGAGCAAGGAAGAAGGTAGCCTGTGTGGCACCAGAGGAGATGTCGGGACGGGCAAAGTGGTAGCCACCGCGGATAATACCGACGTTAGTTGCCCCAATGTATTGGTTAGAGAACTCGGGGTTGGTATAGCCTGAAGGATACATCATCTTGAGCATTCCATGAAAAAGAAGATTAGGTGCACACGTACCGGTACCTTCAGTCGCCTTGATATAGGCGAACTCGACACCGTTGGCCTTGACGGTGGACCAATTGATGCCAGGTTGATAGCTAGAGACGTCAATCCCTTGAGGAGCGGCACTAGCAGTGACCGCAGCGAGAGCAAGAGTGATGGCAGAGAGTAACTTCATCTTCAAGAAGACAGACCGTAAAAATCTGAAATAAAACCATATTCCACATGCTTATATTTCCGAGTGACATTGGCACAAGTGGTCAATGAATGGGAAGGATGTCAAGCATCCACGCGGAATCGACTCAGATCATTCAATAGACGAAGGATCAGAGGAGAAGTTTCTGAAAGGAGATTACCGTGACATTTGACATTCGAAGTATCTTCAAAAGCAAGCACCATGCTGTGACGCCATAACGAGGAACTACATTCCGAAGTGCTTTCGTATGTATTCAAGGACAATCACCATCCTAGCGCAGAGACACGCGGAGAGGTCATGCGATATGCAAAACGTGCACAAGATATCACCGTCAACGCGACAGACAAACGATAAAAATCTCCGCGCTTTGACGGCTTTCCGCTCAATAGAATGTCAAACATTCACGAAGGACACGTTTGAGAAGCCAGGTACAAAACTAAGTCTTTTATATAGCTGTTGAATCGAGCGAGCTCCCGCCGACTTGTTCAAGTTCGACTTATCAGAACAGAGAATAACGAGAATATTATCGATGTTACTCGAATCTGATTCTGTCCACCTGATAATTCAATGAGATCAGCACAGATCAAGACGAATGTCGCTGGAGTGAGATCTTTTAGTGTTGGCCGCGCATGACACGTTCCGAGTCATTGATATCTCTACACGACAGGGGGGAGACTGTCTCATCGCATTTTCATCTTGTGAGATATCTACGTCGTTCATTTTGATAGATCAGTGCACATCAGGGACTTCAACATCCTATGCGATCCTTTCTTCGAAACTGTTGATATCTGCTGACAAAAGAACATCAGGAAAGTACTTCATCATGAGACTAGAGAGACCGCGTGCTACACAGAAAATTTAGGATGTCTTCGCATACCGACGTTGTCAAATCAGACAGCCGACACGTTGTGATGAACAGGCAATTGCGTCTTCCCCCCTAGAAGCTGGCGAACGTAAAGTACCACAAAATTTTTACTTGAGGATTCAAGTACGTAAGTCATTTTCTGGGGTTCTGCCATTTCGCCTTCGACAGAATTGGCACAAACTTGTGATCAAGCTGTCAAAATCCACCCGCCTGTTCGACAGTTGACTAAATACGCTCAGTGTCAGACCAGAGAACATAAAATCTGTCTACATATCCGACAGGTCAGAAGCAGCTCGATCGTGCTGGCACTTCTTCCATATTAGAACCGCATTGACATGAAGACGCTGCACAGGTCGTTCTCCGTCGATAGGGCTCGGGTCCATCGATCTTCTCAGGATTGTCGGGTCCGAACGCGCGGCTGCGCAGTAATGGAATCATGTGAATGGAGGAGGTGCATAGCAGGGCAACTTCTTGAGAAACGTTCGGATCAATTTCGAGTCCCTTGTGAACTGAAATTCACAAAGTCACAAGATGAAGGTGGACAAATAGAAAAGAGAAACTAGCCATGAGGTCCACAGGCTCTTTAAAAAAGCCTATAACCCAGATCAATGAGTATTCACTTGGCGTCTATTCTTCGCGTAATTTTCGCGTTCCAAGAGGCATACATACTAGTCATATGAGAAGAAGGGGCTGTCCCATGAACGTTTGAACATGTGATTTGCATGATTATTCCCTGGTATCAGAAAGAGGGCAAATGACAGGGACGGTGACTTTGAAGTTGATGTTTTAAAATAAGAGAATTTTCCTGTACAGTACATACAAAATTAATGTACAAGAGACCCAAGTCATTGACATCTTCAAAAAGACTCAGCGGATGTCGAAGCGGGTGAGACGGTCATGCACGCACCTCGGCTCTTTTCCCTCCATGTGTCATACACCGGATGCGACTTCATGCCAGCTCGAGGGTTCCATAGCTTCCCGTCGAGAAACACACGTTGCATGGTTAGCCATGGAGGCTAAGGCAAGTTCCATCAGCATCGCTGAAATTTGATACGTGGCGTCAACGTCCTCGGAGCGGCACAAACAACCCGTCAGGTTTACGTAACCATCCTCTCTGACTTGACCACTAACCGTCTTACCTGAAGACGCACAAAGACTGTTGTCGGTTTACGACGGACACAAAGTCTTACTGTGTACTGGCAGTCCGCGCAGAAAACTACTCACAAAATTTGCTCTGGATGCCTTGCCACGAATACCGGGGGTGACCCAAACCCACGACCCAGAGTGACACTCCATTTAAACTCATCCGGATGTGCTAGCAGTTCCCCTTTGTCTTGGTTCTTTTTCTCCCCTTCGCAATTCAATAACGGCTAGGTACTATGTCCGACGATAACCTGACCCTATGTGTACCGCGCCTATCCTCGGGACACCAAGCTCATCTGCCAATTCTCGTCAAATCACCCAAACCAACATGTTTACCCGACCACGTCATACTCCAAATTGACCGCTTCGGGTTCTCTGCGAATAATATCACGTATCAAGCTCTAGGGGAGCATCCGCACTTCCGGTTTGTCTAAGTGCCCTCGCCTTGTTCGGATGAGTCTACGAGTGCTGATGGTACCATGCGTTCGTGTCTAGGTATTTCGACTTTCATGACATTCCGGAGACTGGAGATGCGGATGTGTCGAAGAAAACGCACGGGGTTATCCCTGTGTGGGGTTTTGCTACGGTCATCGAGTCCACCCATCCAAAGATCCACGCAGGGGAGCGTGTGTATGGATACTTTGCTCCGACGCGATATTTGTTACTTGCAGTGTCACCAGCAGACGTGAACAAATACGCGTTTTACGTTCCCCGACCTCACCTCCCTGCCGGCACGCCCTTGTTTTTATTACTGTTTTTCTGTACTGACTCACGACGTGCTCAGATCGGCGACCATACAACCAAGTCCTCCGGTGCGCCGCAGACCCTCAATATATACCAGACCCAATCATTGAGGACCTTACCATGCTTTACCGACCACTTTTCTGGACCTCGTACTGGTGCGAAGATTGGCTATTCTCATCGACTTACCGCGAGGGCGCCTCCGTATTCCTCATCTCGTCCGCCTCTGCCAAGACAGCGTTCTGCCTCGCGTATCTCATCAGAAAACGCGTTGCGCAGGGCGAGGTCAAGCAGAATGTGCGTGTCATTGGTCTGACGTCGAAGGGGAATTTGGAATTCACGAAACAGCTGGGACATTATGATGTGGTGCTTGAGTATAGCTCGTTCACGTCTGATGACACGTTCCAGTACCGTCGTAGGGATGAAAGATGGATTTATGTTGACGTGGCATCTAATGCCGCGCTCAACGAACGTATCCGTGCATATTTTGCGTCGCCCTATGCGCCCCGCCTCGCGACATGCATCAGCCTCGGTTTAACAAACGTCTCGCCGAGCACTTCTTCTTCTTCGATCAGTTGGAGCACCAACGCTTTCTCAGCATCCCCTGGATGTGCAGACACAAATCAATTTTGGCCCTGTTATGAAAACTTTTTCATGGTCGAATGGTTAAACGTGCGGAAGCACCAAATTCCTATCGAGGAGATATTTGAAAGGCAGAATAAGGCATGGAAGGAGTTGATGGAGGTTTGTAAGGGATGGGTGAGGGTCGAGAGAGTGTACGGGGGACAGGATGTGACGACGGCGTATGCGGTAGTGGCGGAGAGGGGTGTGGGGCCTGAGAAAGGGCTTGTGTGGAGTTTGTGGGACCGAGAAGAGAAGATTCAGAAAGCGAGACTCTGATTGGTTATTGCGTTTTTTTCCTCATCAACTTGAATTCGGGGTATGGGTTACCGTTGCGTCGTCGGTACATTCGGGCCATGGTGACCTATATACATACAAACTTCTCGCTTATGCTTGCTTGCTTGCCTACTTGGGCCGTCGTCTTTCTTGCAGGGATCTCTCATCGAGACCGTTTAAAATTCCGATGGGGCGCTCATTTTTGCGTGTATACTCACCATCCCTGTGGTACACTCGGGAGCTTGATCTATTGAAGCAACTTTTCAAGATCCGTTTAGGATATGGCTGGGCTTCTGGACCCAGCTAACCCGAGATATTTTCTACAATGGTTCTTTGACACTATCAAGGTTCCAAATGAAGCCGCATTCTAAACCTTAAAATTACCTCCTTTTTCTCGTACTTGATGGTCCTTATTGTCGCGTCCAAATCGGATCCCTTTTTCTGGATGATTCAGAAGGCGAATCGATTTCCGACTTCGTCCAATGTGATGATGTCAACATCCATTCTAGCCATCAAAGGTCGAAGTGTCGCAGACGGCTGTGCGGTCCTGGATGACGAGCACGATTGGCATACATGGGTGCGGCCCACTTGGCAGGGTCGTGAAGAAGGGCGTTGGTTTATTTGTAGAGTAAGATAGATGCACATTGCACAGCTTTGTTGATTGATGATTATGACGCGGGCGAGTACCAGATGTGCTGCCCGACTTTTTGCTGCAGGTTTGTCGTGCATATATTAGGTTGAAGATTTGAAGAAACTTTACCCTGGACAATGAAACACTGTAAGCCTTTTTGTAAGATAGATTACGGCAGCATTCTTTGGGTGGGATCCAGAATCGGGCGTTCGGGAAGCGAGGGAAAGTCTGAGGTCTTATGATTACGACCTCAGCATCCATTGAAAATAAAGTTGGTGTTAGCCATATTGGTGTCGGGAGACGGCTCTCTTACCATTTCGAAAGTGTTCAGGCGATAAGAAAAGGAAGAGGATTTGCAGCGAGAGATCAGTGCCTGGTACCCACGCACGCCACAAGACTCCAGTAGGAGCAATGGATCAGCCACGAAAGAAGAGCGAGTAGTGGCGCGAAATAGGAAAGCTGTGTATGGTGGAGCAAAATACCTCGAGTTAAAGCACTGTAGACTAATCACAAAGAGGCGGTGAAACCGTGATCGGGCGAGCCATCTTGATGGCCGACGATCTGGGACCCCGAATACTGCGTGCAATGTGAGGGGGCAAAGTGGTTGGCGGATTATCACAAGATAGAGACAGCAGGAATATACAGAGACTACTGGGCGCGTCACGCTTCTAGCTCAGGCTGGGACCCTGCATCACGAGAGAAGCGAAAGGGACCATGAAAGGTGATGAACGTGCCAGCCGTCGGAGACGAAGCTGTCGCCGTCGGTACCGTGGAGGAAGCGGGACCCGTGGACGGGGAGAGAGCACAGCACGAGCGTCTAGCGGAGGAGAGGATGCCGAATATGGAGGCGGTGGGCGGACGAAGTATCGGGGGTCCCTGTTGATGAGTACATATACAACCCACGCGGCAGCCACGAGAGCACCACGCGATCGAGGCACTCATCCCCTCCGAGCAAAGCAGTATACCCTAAATACCCCTCCCAATGTGTCCTCCCTCCATGGACACCACCCATCTCCTCCCCTCCCCCCACAGGCTGCATTTGCGCAGGAGGAGTGCCGACGTCGGCGGCCTCCATCTCGCCATGGAGAACACCGGCCATGGCCAGGGCTGGGTCGGTGACTCGGGGGACGTCTTGTCGTACGTCTTCTTTTTTCACTCTTACATTTGGTCCTCACCTATCCCAAGCACCAAGTTTGCTGAACTGCTGGCCGATATGTACACTTCCACACTTCATGCAGTCAACGAACAGGGCTCAGATTTGTATGTGAATTTTCACTCGCTACTCTTTGGACTAGCCGTTGACTTGGTCTAGCATTCCCGCCGAGCTTCCGCCGGGTACCCGGTCGAGACTCATCAAATCAATGGAGACCTGGGAGTTCGAGCCGCACAAGCTCACGGAAGAGGAACTACTAGCGTGCACATTCATCCTCTTTGAGGTACTTTACCGCATCGAGGGGCTCGAGGAAGCTATCGGTGTCTCAATGAGTACGTTATGTTCCGAGTCCTATTTCCATTCTGCCCACCTCAGATCGCTTTCTATCCGCTTCTAGAACAGATCACTCCATTCGTATACCACCTGCGTCGGATATATCGCCTCGAGAATTCGTATCACAACTTTGAACATGCTCTCGATGTCCTCCAGGCGGTCTACTCCTATCTGCGAGCCGCCGGGATGGTTCCTCCGCTGTCAATACTCCATGAGCCGGGCCGGAAATGGGTCTGTAGTAACAAGGACTGCGGCACGTTGATTACAAGTCTAGGCCTGCACGACCTTTTTGTCCTTTACGTTGCTGCAATCGGCCACGATGTTGGCCATCCAGGTTTTACAAACACGTTCATGGTCAGTCATTTGATCACTTCCTTTCTCATGATGGATAATTCATCGGCATTGTTATGTGTCTTATAGAAAAACGCATCGACACCGCTTTCCGAAATGTATGACGGAAAGTCGGCGCTTGAGCAGATGCACTCCCAACTATTGCTGCGTGTGATGAGGTACCATGGACTGGGTGTCGTGCTTGATCATCCAACGACCGGCTTGCGTACGCGACGCTTGCTCTGGGAAACTATTCTTGCGACGGATATGAGCGTGCACGATCTGTTCATGAAGAATTTGAGTGGGCTGATAAACGGACAAGCTGCATCATTGTTTTTCCGCCAGTCTATCACCTGCCAGACTCTTATGAAATGTGCGGACATTAGCAATCCCGTGCGTTTTTGTACAACCGGTTACGCCTGATCAGCTGAATTTTGTCGGTTATACAGAGTCGCCCGTATCATGTCGCGAAGCATTGGGCTTCTGCCTTGATGGAAGAATGGTCTTCTCAGGCTCTTTACGAGAAATTTCTGGATCTCCCGACAACCGTACAATCGACCGATTCTCCCCTTAACGAAGCAAACGCCCAAGTGTTTTTCATTGAAAAATTCGCAAAACCTCTTCTCGACCTCACGAGTCAGGCTATCCCAGGTACATCTGCTGTTGGCATCGAAATGCAGTTCTTCTTAGCTCATGTTGCATGTACGCAGAGATGAAGGTCTTTGCAGACCATTGTACACTAAACCTCCGAATATGGAGAAAAAGGCTAAGGACTCTTCAGACCAGCCAAGACGAGCGCGATAACCAGTCATCGACAACTCCGCGACACCCTGAGGACTTTATGACTGCATTTCCACTGACTCTCCCGCCTGCGCATCGTATCTTGCACATTGATGATCAAGAATCCACACCACCATGGTCAAGTCCAAGTGTACCTTATTCGCGCTCTTCTGGATCCTCGGCCACATCCGACTCGGGCCTATGCTCGCCGTCAGGCTCTGTAACTTCGTTCTTTTCACCTGCCTCTGACTCGTCGTCTAATCATTCGCATTCACGTTCGTATTCAAACTCATACTCACACACAAGCTCCAACTCGTTTTCAAACTCGCATTCCCATTCCACTTCTCAGTCAAACTCGAACTCCTCACAGTCACAGTCACACTCCCATCCGCACTCGAACCACAATCACAACCACAAGCCCCGCCCACCCTCGAGCGCCGGCGACTCCAGCATCCTCGGTCCTCTCCCTCCCCCAGCGTCGCCCTACTGCTCCGCCTCGGAAGGGCACGCGGCCATCCGTGCGGCCGGAAAGCTGGGGATACGGAAACAGAGGAGTCTGAATAGGAATTCGTGGTCGCCTTCAGCGTGTTCTGGACGTGTGCCGCCCCTGCCTCCGCCTTCGTCGGCGGTGGTGGGGACGTTGCTGGTGAGGCCGTCGATGAATGTTAATGGCGTTAATGGAGTAGGGCTGGGGCCGGTTCCAGCGAGCAGGATCGTGGTAGGTCCTATTCTTGTCGGCGAGGGGCTGAGGAAGGCGTAATTTGAGGGGGTTGGGGTGTGAGTCTTTGTGTGGTGTCGTATGGGGGGATGGAAGGATTGGGTTCATCCGTCCTTGTTACTCCTCCGTTTTGTTGGATTTTGCTTTGGACTTGGACATGCTTGGTGATTGGGTGTGCTGGGCTGGACTTTGTGGTGTGGACCTGGAGTTGGGACACAGGGTGGCCGGCCGCTGGCAGGACGCTATGCACTACGCACTACGAGTCTTGAGCTTGCTCGGAATCGTTGCTCCTTTCCTGGTTTCCGATGTCCACAACACCTCGCCTGCCTCCGCATGTGCCCATCTCTTGGTTTAAGTAGCTCAATCCCACACCATCTGCCTGCCTCTCTCCGTCTCAGCTATTGAGACCGATTTTGTAGCTCTTCTTTCCTCGATTTTATGGAATAATGTCGTGTATTCTGACTGTATGAATAGCATCTCTGATTTTCTTTTTATTCGGTCTTTTTTTTGGTTGATTTATTAGCTCTACACAGCTTTACTTGTTGTTACTGTCTTTATAGCAGCATCTATCGATCTTTGTCTTGGTTATGGTCCAGTGCACAATCGGTTCTGTGTTGTTCTAATTTTGGCATTGGATCAAAAGCCACGTGGGGCACTGAGTTAGAGCCAGTCTCGGTTTCTATGCGAGTCTGGCTGAGATGTATGTTCACTCAAACCATATACCTCAGCCTCCTCACAGCGCCGGTCTCAAATACCAGGGTATGTATCCGCCATCTCCCAAAGGAATTAAGGCTTATAGATGCAGGACTACGGCCACGCATTGATGCGAACCAGATTCCATCTCCAATACAGCTAGTTGAGGAAGACCGGTTGAAATGGGAGGGTCAGGTGTATATGACTCTTCCGGGAAAATACGTGCCCGCGTCGACGTCTGATTTCACTGCTATAGATCAAGGTATGTGCTTCTTGTCCGTCGATCCTGAGCCTTTAGATCAACATTGAAGCCTGATATTTTATTTGCTTCCGTGCGTCAAGGTAGCGCCTCGCCGAAATTCGCTCGTGTCACGACGTGGAGGTTTCCGAGCTCGTCGCGGCTGGCCTCGGAATGCGCGATACCTCTGGCTGCTGTGTTTCAGCCGTTTGCTGAACTCGATCCGGCGGAGGAACCCGTCCCGTTGGTGCACCCCGGAGAGTCAGGACCTGCGCGTTGCGAACGGTGTCGTGCGTACGTCAATCCGTGGTGTGTGTGGGTATCCGGTGGGACGCGGTGGAAGTGCAATCTGTGTAGTCATGAAACTGAAGGTGGGTCTTCCTCTGCATTGGGTCTACAAAGTATATTCTTCTGTTACTGAATACCCGTTACACAGTCTCCGCAGAGTACTTTTGTAACCTAGATGCGAATCTAATGCGTTTGGATTACAGACAACGTCCTGAACTCATGAAGGGTACCGTTGATTTCGTCGTCCCGGAGGAGTATTGGGCAATCAACCCGCCACGTAGTTTGACTCAGCCATATTTTACCCACCAACCACCAAAGACTGGCTCTCGTCCGCCCGAGCCTATGAAGTACATCTTCGCGTTTGACGTGTCCTACGAGGCTGTGCAGCTTGGTTTTCTCCGCTCAGCGTGCGCATGTGTCTCCCGAATACTTTTTGGCGGGACGGATGCAGACGGCGCGTCTCTAGACGCGTGTTTCCCGCCCGAATGCAGTGTCGCGTTCCTAACTTATGACTCGACGATACATTTTTATGATCTCTCAGTACGTTTATATTAATCCGTTCGCGCCCGCCAGGTTGATATCCATTCAGACAGATCCAGTGAGAATGTTGGTTGTTTCTGATATCGAAGAAGTTTTCGTACCACTGCAGCATGGTCTTTTTGTCAACCCTGTACAACGTCGGTATGCCTTAGAACACGAGATTCCTGACACGGTTTTCATGGTCCTTTAGTGAAGCCCTGGAGTCTTTTTTAGAGACATTACCTACCCGATTTCAAAATTCTTCGTTCCCAGAAGCTGCCCTCGGTTCTCTTCTCCGCTGCTGTCACGCTTCCCTCGTAAGTAGCAACAATCAATTACCGATAGCATTTCTGATATCACACGCACAAAGACAGGACATGGTGGTCAAGTCTTTGTATTTTCTGGTACAATGCCCACGGTCGGAATAGGACAACTCAAAGGCCAGCCGAATGAGACCGACCTGTTGGATACTGACAAAGAACGAGGGTTGTATCAGCCTCGCGATAACGCTTGGATCGAGATTGGGCAGGATTGTGCAGCGGATGGGATTGGTGTCCATATGGTTCTGGCGCCCATCAAATACGTGGATGTAGGGTCCATCGGTATGATCGCTCTCTATCGTGCTAGAATCAAAGATCCTCACAAAAGCCTCTAGGTGTTGTTGCATCTTTGACAGGCGGGGATCTGATTTATCACCCTCGCTATGACCCATTGCGAGATGAGGTTGTGTTACAGTCGCAACTACAGCGTCTTGTGCGGCGTATGCAGGGATATAACTGTATCATGCGAATACGATCTTCACATGGTGCTTTTCCCTTCATCATTTCCTCCTTACCACCACTTCTGATCAATCTCGTTATCCATCTATTTGTCCAGGTGTTAGTGTAACGAAAACTCACTACGGTAACTTTTATCAAACTTCCCCAACCACCCTCGAATTTGGTGTCCTCGATGCAGACAAAGCCATCTCTGTCGTGCTCGAACATTCAGGTCGCGCGCTTTCTTCGCGAGACACCATTCATCTACAATGTTCCTTGCTTTACACCACGATTTCTGGCGAACGGAGAGCACGGATATGTAACCTTGCTTTGCAGGTGGCTGAGTTGGCCGGGAACGTATTCCAGTTTGCTGATTTGGATACGACAGTTTGTCATCTGGCTCGGGAAGGTACCTTTCCTTTCTATCTGTTGACCTGTCGGGAAAGGGCTGGTCCTAACCTTTTTTTGTATTGTAGCATTGGCCGATCGGACGAGGCATAAGATGTCCATTGTCAGAGAGGAGTTGACGGAGAAATGTGGGTCTTTGTTGCTTGGATATCGGAAGAATTGTGCGACTGCTTCGAGGATTGATCAGGTTTGGACACTCTTTGAAAACGGGGTTCCATGCATCAATGATGTTTCTTTAAGATGATATTACCGGAAGTGTACAAAACCTTACCATCGTACGTTCTCGCTCTGGCCAAGACCAAGCCTCTCAAAGGTACGTCAGTCCTATCTCTTACTTATAACAACTTATGCTGAATTATTTTGACCAGGATTACATGTCTCATCTGACGTCCGAAATTACCATGCACACCGGATGAATTCAATGCCCATCCGTACCTTGATACATTATATCTACCCCCAACTCATGGCTCTTCATGATCTTGAGGACGACGCCGCGCTACCCTCCGACGCCGGGTCCGCCCGCATACGTCTCCCTAGCGTCATGCGCAGCTCCCATACGTTCATGGAAGCCAACGGGATATACCTGATCGGTTCGTCCATATCACATTCCTTTACTGTACCTTAGCATGATTGGTATCCGAAATCAACACCTACAGACAACGAAGAGTTATCCATCTTTTGGATTGGTCACAGCGTCTCGTCGCAGCTTCTTTTAGATTTATTCGGAGTAGATGATATAATGGCACTTGATACAAAGATAGTGAGTTACTGTCCTTGATTATTCTTGTCGTTTCTTGATCCCAAAAGGTGCGGTTACCGACGCTGGATACGCGCTTGTCAAAACAAGTTCGAAATATCCTTAATCAACGTCGACTACGTCGGGGGCGGATCACCACAGTTCTGCTGGCCCGACAGAACCTTGATGCCAACGAGCTCGAGTTTAGTGATATGCTTGTGGAGGACCAGAATAACGGCAACTTGTCGTATACTGACTGTAAGCCCCACTCAATTTCTCGCCGGAGCATATTTTGATGTCGTCTTGCAGACCTTGCCCTGGTGCACAAACAGATAGCTAACGTGGTATGTCGTCAACGCAATCGGTTTTCCGTTCATCTCATGGAACCCTTGCCAGTTGAAAAATGGGGGCTCTTTATCAGGTGCTTCTAGTTTGCGGGGTGCATCTCCTTGGTAATATCATCATCATTTTTTCCCATGTTAGACAATAGGCGGTCCAGTTTTGGTCTAAATTACATGGATTGCCCAGATGCACGAATCGGAAAAAGTTTGGGAAAATGTGAATGTAGGTCGTTCGAATTATTGAAAAGGCGCGTTGCACGACTCCTTGTTTGTATGACAAACGAGGCAGTGAGAGGCTCGCGACGGGGTAGTTCGTTGTCGTTGGGAACCAAGTCATCATGAGGAAGTGATCTTTCGGACTTTCACAAACGGGACTGGTCCAAAGTTTGAGTTAGCTCAGCACTCAGCAACAGCATAATTCGATTGTACATGGCTTCACGCAACCTAACGCTACAAGTGCGAGCACAAAGCACAATGGTGAGAAGGTTCACAAAATACACTTTTCGACACGTTGTGAGAGGTGAGTTTCGAAAGCAGTATGGACAGACTGAGCTATTCCAGGTTGGGAGGAGGACCGTCGTCATGTCCACTCCTAAGACTGATAATAAGGGCAATATGAGCTCGAGGATTGGTCTGATAAACGAAGACTAGTCAAAAACTTGTATCCCAAGTTACACTAATAGGTATCGGGGTGATTACCAACGAATATCGCTGACATTAGCTGAGCCCATCTGTAGATCGTCAAAGTGAAAGGTCCCTAAAGGACTCACATCTCAGTTCGGGACTTAACCAACGAGAAATAATCATAATGAATAAATAGTGGCACTAAAGCCGCGACATATCAGCTGCAACAAAAGCGAATAGGTATGTGCGTGCGATGTTTGAACGGCATCGCACACACCAGCCTCGACTCACCGTTACAATGTCAGATTGGATACAATTGTTCGAGCTCCGTGGGTAGCTCATGGTCTGGCAGACTGGGTTTGTTTACTCTTACAGTGCTCAGCTGACGATACTTGTAAACCAGGACCAGACTTGATTCATGTGTTTTTTCCAGGCGTAATCATCACCCTACTCAGTGTACAACATCGGCATACTTGGATACACAGTAAGAGCTTCTAGTCTCGAGGTCCTGGTCATTGGGCCCCCTTGCAAATGGACAAGTTCAATGATGTATGTTTGTATGTATTAGTGATGATCAATAGCCGTCTCCTTGATCGATGAGGACCCACAAAAGAGTCCAAGTGTGTGGCTTGCGGGTCCGTTCGGGTCCGCTGCTCGAATGTAATCTATAATCTTACTCTTCATGCACTTTAATCGCTAATTTCTTGTTCCTTGCGTTTCTCGTCATGCCCAGTTCCACCGGATCCTCTGCTTTCGGACAGACACTACAGTTTATCACATCTACGAAACTTGAAGAGTTAGAGAAACAGCGTGTAAGCTACCAGGAGCATGCCAAGGTACTCCAGAAGGCCGATGCCTGTGGTGATAACCTTATCGAAAAAGTGGAGCTCCTACTTGATGCCGTCCAATCTTGGCCAGGCTCAGGATCAGTAGACAAATCGGATAGTGTGAGCGGGAAGCTCAATCTCGCCAATCTACGTATGTGGCTTCCACAGGCAAAACAGGATCCGAATTTTGATAGAGACATTCTCAAGAGCTGGATTAACACACTGGAGGCGCACATCCGCCATTCCCTTATGCGTTTTGACGGGGCGAAGCTCTTCGGTAGCCTCTTCAATGAATGGATTGCGAGTGGAGATTCGTCCGTCGCTCTCACAGACCCCAAAGGCGACAAGACTGGGTCTGTCACCAATGAAGGTGCCGAAAACAAGGGAAGGCAAGAAATGCATGATCAACTCGCTCGACTCAATTCCATTATATTCGAGGACCCCAACGTTGATACCGAGGCTCTCGAATCTTACCTTCACGACCTCTTTTCCTCCGAAGAAGCGACTAAGGCCCTACAGGACCTCCGAGGAGAAACGAAATCTTTGGAAGATTCTCTCAGAAGGGAAACTTTCACTACCAAGAAAGTCGAGAACATTGTTCGTGGCGTTCTTGAGTCGGACTTGATGGATGAGAGCAAGAGGAAAACATTGAACGAAATCCTCAGCAACTCGATCGTTATGGAGGAATTGGCCAGCGTTCTCACCATGCGAATGGCTAGTCTCGACACCTGGTCCTGGCCTGCGGAAGGTATAGTTGTGGAAATGCGCCGTCACCTTAGTGGAAAGTATCGGTAAGAACATAACAGTCTTTTTACCGCTCAGGATATTACTTACATCCCCAATCCACAGGGCATTTACGGATCCAGATATCATTGATGCTATACTACTTCACCATATTGGAATCTCTTGGCAGGTCAAACTGAAGGCTTCTTTCCGACGATTCTTGAATAGCAAAGCATGGAAAAGACCGCCTCCAGTGCTAAATTATCAGAAGATTTCGAGGCAACTACAAAATCAATGCAGCATTGACGATTACCGCCAGCAGCAGCAGAGGAAATTCTTTCTTAACCAGCTGTCTTCGTCGAAGAGGTTTTCGAAACAATCTACGTATGATGACAGTCGCCTAGATAAACCTAGTGAGGATGACCAGGACCCAGTTTCAGTCAAGCAGAAGCTGTTACAGATCATGGCTACCGAAGCGATGCTCAACATCACATTGCACGGATCCTATGCTGTCGTCCGCTCCGATCTAGAGTGGTTTGGCCCTTCCCTCCCTCACCAATCCATCCTCAGCATACTCAAGTTTTTCGGTGTCTCAAAGGAATGGTCCTCATTCTTCCAACGATTCCTTCGTATGCCGCTACGTTTTCAGAAAGATATGTTTGGCCAGATTCGCACAAGAGTTCGTGGAACACCCATCAGTTATCCTCTTAGCGGCGTTTGTGGCGAAGTTATTTTGTTTGTCATGGACTTTGCTGTCAACCAGAAGGCAAATGGCCTCTTCTTGTACCGCTTGCATGATGACCTTTGGCTTTGGGATGCTGACCCAGAGAAATGCGTCGCGGGGTGGAAGGAAATGAACGTTTACGCTGATCTCGTTGGTCTCAAATTCAACGTGAGCAAGACTGGTTCAACGTGCGTCGGACCGACGAAACCTACTGGACTTCCTGATGGTGACATTCGATGGGGTTTCCTCTATTTCGATCCATCAAAAACCCGGTTCATTATTGACCAGAATCAAGTCAATGATCATATCGTCGAGCTAAGACGGCAGCTCGCAGCGACAAGATCCGTTTTTGGCTGGGTAAATGTGTACAACAAGTACATGGCTTTCTTTGTGAGGAATTTTGGTGGACGACCCGCACCGTGCTTTGGCAACGCTCACCTTACCGACATCATCAGCACCCTCGCCCGAATCAAGCAGGAGCTGTTTCCAATTGTCCGGGGGGGCGCTGTAGCCTACCTGCGTAGTGTTGTCGAGATGCGTTTTGGTATCAAGGACCTGCCGCAAGGATACTTTTACCTGCCTATCAGCAGAGGGGGTCTTCAGCTTCGCCATCCAATGATAGAGATGTTCGCGTTGACACAGAGCTTCGATGATGAGGAAGCACTGAGTTTTGAGGCTCTCGCTAAAGAAGACAAATTGGTGTACAATGACTTGAAGGATTCTTGGGAAGACCCCACACAAACCTACCAGGGCCAGGAAGGCCCGTTTATGACTTTCGACGAATTCGTTTTGTTACGTGAGTCGTGGCTGTGTGGGTGGAGACACCGCTATGAATATATGTTAACGGTCAAAGAATTGGCACGGGTGCACAAGACGCCTGTGGTGGAATCTTATCTGTCGCAAGCGAAGACTAAATGCACATGGGGTGAATTAGATTGGTACGAGCAATGGCTTGTGTCACTGTATGGTGAAGAAGTAGTGAAGCGGTTTGGCAGCTGGGAAGTGGTTGACGCGTCTCTCATTCCTGTCGGGATGGTGCAGTTGTTCAGGACGTCACGAATGAAGGTGGATCAATAAGATATGTGTAAAAAGAAGGGATATTGATATGTTGATACAAACACTTATTGATGGGGGAACTTCAAAGAGTTACCATATTTGCAATGTCAAAAACAATTGTTTGAACTTGCTTATTGTATCAACTGACAGACTGAGGTTTGCTTTCTCTTGCTTAGACCCGATACTTGGAAAACAGGGCTAGACCTCATGCCCCATGTTTCTTCCAGGTATAGGCATCACCCTTCACAGCGTACAAAATTGGCCCATTTCGATTTACACTACAGCAACAGCGTCTAGTTTCTCTCTCTTGCCATACTCATCATCCCACCTGGAGTTCCGTTATCGAGCCTTTGAAATCTCTGTTGGCAAACAACCCACCCCATAATGCCAATACAATTAACACATGCCTTTCACACGTTATCATAGAGAGATTTCTGGTGAAACATCTCATAATCACAGAGCCTCTGGCGACACCATACATTCCATATCCGGCGAAGCCATGAAGTTTGAGGGGGGTCTGGGATGCGAGATAGACCTCCCCGGTCACCTAAATAGCAAGACGATCAGCATAAACATGCAATGCGATCAACAGGACACACTGTGATGTACAACACATCAATATGGATTCCCCTGCGCACATCCCCAGACTTATGAAGACACAGTAATCGTCATGAATGACTACTGTGGTTCTCGAGTAACATGGAGAGATGATTGCGTCGTTGGGTATGCAACCTTTCCCCTGCCCCGTTGTATAATCATGACGAATGACTATTGTGATTCTCGAGTGACATGGAGAGATGATTGCGTCGCTGGGTATGCAACCTTTCCCCAGCCCCATTGTATAATTATCATGCAACGCAAGCTTCCTGTGCCCCCTCGCAGCATGATGGGACGCAAATCATCAGCCAATAGGTTTGCGCCATCGTAACCTCTTAAAATTTGATGACCAGTGTCACATATACCTATCGCTTTCGTCCGCACCTCATCTGCAACCAGCTGCTATTACCCACCCCCCCCAATGGTCTCCATCGTCCTTCGCCTCGAAATTTTTCACATGATGTCATTCCTGACCCTGAGGTGCTGAGCGGATGACTGACACAGGTGTTAGACCCGCTCCACAACATACTTCTTCACGCACAACAACACATTTCGTCAACCACCACCCCATTTTTCCCCCCTTCCAGCAGCATCCACCTATATGCCGTCTGTTCCAACTGAACAACATACATCCACCTATACATCCCCGTCTGTTCCAACTGAACAAAACTTATCCCCTGATGAATCTCAGACGGATATCTGTGATAACTCGCAGTCAATTGGTTCTCAACACGATCCCACCGCTGAGCCCAGCTCAGGTAATCAGGTTCTGGAAACCGAGAGCGACAGCGGGTCCCTGCCCATCATTCCCCCCCTCACTATCAATCTCAGGACCGCCCTAAGTGCCCCTGATTCATCGTCCAATTCTGAAGATTTGAACTTGCCCCCTCTTTACACTGTAACGCCTACTTTGCCTCCCCCTGCCAACATCCCTGCTTCTACAGGTAGAGCATTGCGACACGCTAACAGCAACACCTCTATTGCTCCTCCTCCACCACTCACCCCTCGAGCTAAGGGCAAGGAACGTCAAAAAGCAGGCGCACCCACAGCGGACTCTGATTTTCAGGCTGGGTCAAGTGCCACTCCTTTGATCTCTGACGTTAATCTCGCTACATTTTCGGCCTTTGGAATTACTCCCGCTCCACATAGTGAAGGTGCTGCTGCTGCTCGCAATCGACACAACATCAACGAGAGCCGCCTTTTGGCACACATCGCAGACCTTGACTCTCGAATAACCGAGGTCAGTCGAATCACCGATAAGCATCATGAAGACACCCTCCGCCTTCTACGCTCCGTTGCAGATGCCATCCCCACTCAAATAAAAGACGCATTGCCAGCTGTCCCTGCTTCTCAGGCATCTCTTGAGCAAAACTCTGAGTTTCGTGCTCTCCACAAGGTTGTTGCTGAACAT
>JAGGAU010000167.1:0-25737 GCA_017657275.1 Termitomyces sp. T108 | reverse complement strand
AAGGCTCTGAAGATATATAGATGTGCGAGGAGGACGGCTGAAAATCTGCGAAAGACGATCTTTCGATTTTCGGCTAAAATGGTCTCAAAACCTAGCGAGGAAGACCGAGGAAGGTACTTCACAAGATTCCCCTCATGATACAGACGACCACTCAGTGTCGACTGAAGTGCACGAGCCTCCCCTGCATCACTATGAGCTGTAATGTAGAGTCCCCAGTGTTGACAAAGACCCTCAAACAACAATCGTGTCTTTCCAGTCGCTGATGCGTTAACCAAAAAACTGCAGAGATAAACTCAGTGCCGTCACGTTTCGGAGGTGTTAACATTACAAACGTGTTCTGCCCCATGTGAAATAGCTTTGTGACGCGTTCGTTCAGATTTTGATCATTTTCAAAACTGCCTAGCTCATAGAAAAGCATCGAAGATGATCTTTCTTGAGCATCTTGCTCAAGAAGAGACTTCAGATCTAATTTCCTGGTGTCAGACATGCTGTCTGAAAAACTTTGATCCAGAGTCCAAAGCGGCGTGTCTCCCTTCCCGCTAACCAGGTCAAGCATTTTTGGGGCAATTCGGTCGAGGATGAGAGAAGTTTGCTCGGGCTGGGACAAGAGAGGATCGAATTGTAAGGGACGAGCGAGTCCTATTATAATAGTGAGTAGTATGATACTGCGGATGGAGGGGCTCGCCATACTAGCACATCTTTGCCATATCTCACTCAGCTTTCGTGATGTTCTCGCATTCTGTACACTCAAAAATAAATCCAAGTTTCTGTGCAACAAGTACGCGAACGATTCAGGCGAGTCGAGGCCGAGTTCTGGATCGTTCTTGACTGAGGCGGGACATGACTTGAAAAGAAACCTCGCAGCAGAATCATGGTCATGAAACTCTGGTATCGAGATTCTGTTGTCGTACATCGACATAGCTCAGCTCGAAGCTCGAGACCAAAGAGAACTCATCCTCTGTAAAGCTTATGCTTCCGAGTCGTACGACGATCTTCCGAAGCAAACCTTGGACGCATTGGACAATCTTCCTCAGATATATGGTGCCGAAGATGTGGGCTACCATAGCGTTCTATGTGGGCTTTTCACCTGTCCGACTGTGGCCGTTGGAAAATGCGCGGGCTGTCAGGCTTATAAAGAAATTCTTGAGAAGATAGACGCCTCAAAAGTTACTGTCAATCCTGATCATGAATTCTTCGTCGTTAAATCTGACGTCATACAAGAGCTCACTCGACAAATGTCGCCGATCGGGACTCTGGATCGTCTTGTCGAAGGGGTGAAAAAAGAGATGGATGTTTGAGGCTCAGAAACGCGGAGAAATAGAGAAAAAGAAGTCTGCAGAGAAACTCTCAGGTAAGAAGACTGGAAAGAAAACAAGTGGTTAAATTAGTGGCTCTTGTTCAAACTCGAAAGATCTACCTGAACTACGTAAATTTAACTGTAATCGAGAATCATACAAACATCCACCTTCTCGATAATGATTGGGGGCTGTTCTGTACAGAGTGCATATGAAGGAATCGTACTCCACCACATCAGAAGTACATGTTAGAAAGGGTTTCCCTCGCTTCTATGAGAACCATTCGACTAGAAATTCTTCGTTATATGGTAATGAGGATACACTTTATCACATGTAGAGATTATACGAGAATACAAATCTGGTTCCTGACATTTCTAATACAACGTGTAAAATCCGTAAAATTATGGCGATTAAACAATTCCATAATGTTGAGTGATGTAGGAAAAGAATAGATAAATTTCTAGAAGATCATGAACGCGCGTGCAATCGGCCAGGAACGGAGAACACGATAGCAGAAGATAGCTGTAAAGCAACAGTCAGAAATGGTACAGAAAGGAGGATCTGCTGCAGCTCACCAATAGAAGATATACGCCAAATCTGTGAACGTCTATCACGAGTTGACGATGAACGGCTTTGATGCGAGGGTCGAGCACAACGGTCTCCGGCCCGAATATCGGTGGTCGACGAAAATTGTGGACTGGCGCCGCTGCTTCAGGCGGTGTTGTTGCGTACGAGGATATGGTATCACTTGAAACGGATGTTCGACCTATTCCTATGTGTTCGGTCTCGATTGCAAATGGTGCAATCGCAGCGACGTTTAGTTTCCCAGTTTGTGATTTCTCCTGCAAGGCGATCGCGCGTTGAGAGAAGGCATTATGTTGATCGAGCACACCCTCGACAAAAGCTTGCGCTTCTGTATCCGTTTCTTGCATTTCCCATGCGCGCAATTGGGTCGCCCCGCGCCTCCAAATTTGGGTACAGGATCTGTCTCGCGATAGATATTAGAAGCTGCGATTTTAAGCTGTGAGAGGGATGTCACGACGTACCCTCGCCAAGCCGAGTAGAATTGTCCCCCACCAACAACAAAGATTAGGATCGGAAATATTCTCCAAGCACGATTGGCCTCTGGGGGGGTGGGAACGAACATGATCAGGAGCAGTGCTATGAGAATTCCGAGTAGCATATTAAGTGTTCCCATGGTATACCTAAAAGAACTCGATTCAGAAACTAGATTGCAAAGCATGACACGGTCTGAAGCACCAATAGAGTTGTTTTGGAAGATTGATATTCGCACTGGCAGCTAAAAGAAACCTTTGAAGGCTGCATCGCTCAAGCGACGAATACACCTCTTCGTAGATAGGTAGAAACTTGACGGTACACAACAATACAAGAATGTACTGTTTAGATCAATGAGTGGTGAGAGAGAAATATACTGACTCACGATATCAGGATGGCAAACTCGCGAAAGCTTATGAACCGCCGTATCTCGGATGATGGCATCCAGAGGCAGTTCTTTTGGTGATCCTGGAGTCAAAAATGTAGCAACGACGCGTAAGCATTCGTGACGGAAACCATGGTAATCGGGGTGATGCGATTTAGAGGCGACAAAGGCCATAGAGGGCGAAGTAAGTTGGACATATACCGGAGGCGGCAGCGGGGAAAGAGACGGGGACGGTATAACTTCGTTGTGCGCTGCTGGGGACTCTGAACTTCTCTTTCCCAACCTTTCTTCTGTCGTCCGTGTCTTTTCGATGCTTTCGGTCGCGTGTACCTCGGTGGCATAACTGGATGTCTCAAAGACAAATCTACTGCTTGAACTGCTAGGCTCATTGAAAGACTTGAGATATCGCTCTTGGTAGTCCTGGAGAAATAGATATGAGTACGTCAATCAATGAGAATTATTATTGCTACCTGGAACCACACCAGGAACTGGAGGTTTTCGACAGAGTATTCCTACACCCAACACATCAGGATGGTGTCCCTCGCTATACTCGATTGAAAAGAGAGTAGTCGTACCACGAAGGTCAGGTATTTTTCGAAATCGGACAAACTGAATACGGATGATCAATTTTCCGAAGCAGTCTGAAAACATGAACATGAGAAAGAAAACACCTTATCGGAGCACAAGTATCGCCCGTCAAAATACTAGCTAACGAAAGTGCGTCAGATTACAACCAAAAGTGGCAAGTGTCAATGTAATTATACTCACCGAGTGTCACATCCGAAAGGTGGGGCTTGAGATTTAATCGCGCTGCCAGAGGGTGGAAGGTGGCCACGAACGCCCTCGACCTCGCCCTCGACCTCGGCATCGTGGAGTTGGTCTTGACCATGGGGGCAAAGAGATAAGGGCTGGGTAACGAAGGCCACAGCACGAGCACTGCAGAAGGAATTTATCAATCAACTCTTTGTGCTTCGATTCTTTCGCTTCCTTTTCCTATCGATTTTTGATCTCGTGAATTCTTTTAAAAACATTGAATCCAAAGCCGAGGCAAGCCGTCAGGCGACACAATTTTTCCAGGTACTGTCCCGCTATGGTGGATGTCACCCCTTTTGAGGTCTGTTTTCATTATAACTAGCTATCGAGTGATGAATGGAACGAGTACCGGACTCTGTATATATAAAGGAACTACTGTGCAGGAAACTTTGAGGAAACGTGTGTGCAATGAAGATCATGAGGATTCATAAAAATCGGATAAAATAAATGAGGCACCCCAGGCACACGAGAGTTGAGGTCACAGTGGGAAAATGCATGACTGCTTTTGTGAGTACATATTATCATCCAGGGATTTGGATGTCGGGGTCCAGCACGGGATACGGGGCCCGTGGCATGGGTTGTCTAATTGACTGAATACATGCATAAGTGTTCATGTATCATCAAAATACGTATAGTATAACTTTTCTCAGTAGAAGAGAATATTATAGTAAGAGCGACTTTGGAACGAAACAAATATGTCATGGATCTCTTCAATCCACTTAGTATGACAATGTTGGTAGACAAATCTCAGAAATAATCCGTAGCATGGGGTTCGCCAGACCGACGTGTCCGCGTTGGTGAGTACGACTCGTCACGTACACTTCCAACAAGAAATGAAGCTTCAGTCATGGGATCCAGACCATTTCCAGCCTGAGCAGACCATGATGTCCAGGTTGGCAGAAGGTGACGCAAAGGCCCTGAAGTAGACGAACGGGAACGCGGCACTACGACCGCCGGTTGCGGCTGCCGTTCAGGCGCAGTAGCAACCGGTGTCTCCCCTATCCCACTGGTACCGAGTGATGCGGTGTTACGGATCGACTGAACCGTTTCCCTGAGCGCATGGAAGACCGACTGTCGGCTCGGCCAAGCAGTGACTTCGAACGGGACCGGAGGAACAGGAATCTGGTTATCAGCTTGACTGCCGAAGGTCGAGTGAATAGAAGAATCAGAGAGCCCGCGTCGAAGAAGTGTGGTGCGAGGCAACAGAGGCGTAAGGTGGTCGGCTACTTCTTCACCATCCGGTCCCTGACCACCCTCGACGTCACGAGGCAACGCGTTGCTACTACTTCTGATCACGGACCGCCGTAACGTCCCACCACTGAACTCACTCGATGGTTTAGCAAACGACTGTACCCTCCGTGGACCTTTGGGAGGAACAACCACCCATGGATCCGAGGTTTGCTGAGGGGCCCCCGCAAAAATGTCCATCACAGTAGCCGCGCTGCGGACAGGTATCGAGAATCCAGGAGCTTCATCACGTTGCTTTTCCTGAGAAGCGACGGTACTCGTAGTTGATCGGCCAACTATAGCTCCAGAAAACTCGACGTTGACGGTCGTCGCAGAGGAAGAAAGTGCCGGACCCAATTTGGGAATAACTCGCGCAGGACGCGTTGAGGGAAGACGATGAAGGACGGAGCTATTAAGACCAGATCGTTCTCCCTGGCCACGCGGAGGTGGTGAGAACAGTTTCGAAATGGGTGCCATCCAACCACTCGCCGCAGAACTTCCAGCACTATCCCGGTCCTTGTCCTGTGCATCGGTCAGGCTAGGATTCAGAGCCTGTTCGCTCACTCTCGTAGCACAAGAAGGGTCTATGATAACATCATTCAACAAGACACGAATCTCTCCCATAGCTGTAAATATCTCCTTGAAAAGGTTGAAAAGGACTCTGGAGTCTTTCCGTGTGACTGGTATTGCCGCATTGTCATCTTCAAACAGGAAACGGAACTGCGTGCGTAAATTGGTCACCTCGGAGATGATATTGTTGACAGTGCTGCGCGAAAGGTGTCCAATATCAGCACCCTTAAGGTGCTGGCGTTTCAAGCGGTTAGTCAGAGTGAGAGCATCAGCCTGTGACATACGATTATATAATACGGAGAATCGATCGAGTAAGACGGAGAGATGAGAGGAGTGAGTCTCTGAAAAAGAGGACGATTCTGATCGTGGGTCATGCGGGGACGTTGTCGACATATACGAAGGTAAGGGTGAGGGTGAGAGCAGCTGAGGACAAGGTTCCGTTTGAACCCCTCGGGATCGAGTTAAGAGGAGTAACGCCTTGTGGGTCTGTGGTTTTTCGGGTGAATGGAAATTGTCGTTCTCGTCACACGACTCTTCAACTTCAATGCTAATATGGGATGAAGGGTAACGTGGCCGTGGCCGGCGAAGACCTAATCTTGACTCAGAAGGCGCTGAGGATTCCGACCGTGACAAAGGACGACGAGTTGTTTCTGGCGTGAGTGGCTCCTGCAAAAGAATCACATTAGGCAGCAATGAAGTTGTGCTTTATACCTATACCTACAAAAGGTCGGCGGGTCTTTCTGTCCACGCTGTTACTGCGAGGATTCAGCGTGTGCAGCTGCCAGAATACAGATCATAAGGCTGCAATCAGTGCATAGATTTGTCCAACGTACCGAAATATCCCGACCTATGAATCCCGGAACACTGCTGGGCTGAAAACTATGTTTCATCTGTTGAGTTCCGGCTATAATCGTCATGTCCGTTAACAAGGTAGAGAAGTTACTCGAAATCCGCTCACCTCTCGAGATCATTGAGCGAGGTCTCGCCCTGAGTTCTTCTAGTTCTTCTTGTAACACATGGATATCTTCGCGTGATTCAGTCAACAGACTCTGAAGTTCGGCATTATCTCGCTTCAAAGTCTCATTGTTGCTGACGAGTGACTCTAGCACCGTTGTGAGCTCGTTTTGCTCTATAAGAGCTGTTTGACCCAATTGCTGCATACGTTGATGATGAAGGACAGCAGAACGATAGATAAGTCGCAATACTCACCGCACTATATAGTGCCTCTATACGAAGTCGGGCATCATGCAAAAGGCTTCCTGAGGACTCCAGCCGACTAATTCGGCGTTCCTCTAGCGCCTCTTGAAGTCGCCTGACATCTCTCTGAAGTTTGGCTGTTCTCGAGGTGATATTCTGGCATACAAGAGATAATGAGATGCACGAACCTGTCTTGTCTTTCATGACCGCAAGGCAAGACTCTGCTCGCTTAGCCCTGTCTGATTCACCGTCACGCTCCTGCTGCATGTCGTCTTTCTCCTGGATCGCAGCAGACAGACGTGTCTCCCAACCGACAGAACGAGCGTGTTGCGCGGTTAAGCGAGAGATTGTGGTCCGTGCTTCGTGCAATTCTTGCATAATGGTGTTCGTCGACACCTCTGCGACTTCGTTGTTAACCAGGGCCTGATTCAAACGCTAGTGTAGAGATTTCAGAGGATGAACCAAATGGAGGTCACTAGTCCGTACCTTCTCGAGCTTTGCCTTCTCCTTGAGCAATTCAACTATTTCCCTGGCAGAGCGATCAAGAATGGCTTCATTGTCAATTTCCTTTGATTTAGATCTTGCAGGTTCCGGTGGCGTTTCTTGACCCTGGAATGAAGTTAGAGATACAATCCATCTGCAGCTGGAGAGGAACATGGGCGAACATCATGCCGACGAACGTATGCCTCGTGTCGCTGAAGAAGGGCCTGTCCTACCTCTATGGAGATTTTAGCTCGGGTGCCAAAAAACGATACAAATTGCACACCTGCGCTCAAGATCAAACGACTCTCCAGTTGAGCCCTGAGTTCGGACCAAGCTTTCGCTTTCTCACAATCTTCCTTCCCACAGCAGCATGTTAGCATCCTATCAGGTTCTGGAGCAGGAACTCCTGAGAAATTGGCTAAGGCGAGGGTCAAATCATCGATGGTACTATCCGCGTTGCTCATGAGGGAGGATGAAGTTGGGTAGGATGTTTGGGCTTCGTAGTGAATTTAAGGGAGTTAAATGGGCACCAGCAAGCCAGTGTGGCAAGAAGACGCGGCGGCAGTGATTGAAAAGCTAGAGGTTATGGCATGAATATGAAATCCATCTGGCAATAACTTGGGGAAAGTGCTTCCACGTGATGATACTGACGCGAGTATAAACTCTTCCTCGCCGGAATCAGAACGTGTAGATCATGATCAACACCAGATTGGCGTAAGATCTCTTGGAAGAAGGAAAGGGAAATGGTATATTACATCCAATCTGTTTATGCTATAATATGCTCATGTACCGAAGGACAGAGGCAGTGCGGTAGATGCGACGGAGAATATAGAGATATGAACCAAATAACCCGTTGAAGGATGATGGAGCGACTATACGTGAAATTAAGTTATAATGAGAGACACCAACCCGGGAATCCAATTAATCATCGTCGTTGCATGAGAGCCCTTGAGGAATGTGAGGTTGTTAGCAAGCCCTTGCATGGCAAGTTCGTCAAGGGCATTGAGATGTTTTTGACCGGGACCTTGTACTTCGTCAACCGTGCTCAGTGTCGAGGAAGATCCACGAAGTGTTGTCTGGCGGGAATGATCTTGTACAGAAAGACGGAAGATAGTTGAAACAGAACGAATGATCGAAGGGTTGGAGGCATTGGCCAAGATCTCCTTAATTCGATCCTGCAAGGTATCATAACTATAAAGGAAATCAGTACTGAAGCCTCAAGGCAAAAAATGTGCCGACTTACACTAGGGAGACGATCTGTGGGAACTGAACTGCAATGTCTGACAGTAGTGCGAATAGGATCTCCGTTTCTGCATCATCTCCTTGGGCAGTGCACAGCATTGTTCCAACAAACGTCGTTACGAGAAGTGCAGTGTTGGAGTCATTAATACCTAGGAACGCGGGAGATATTCGAGGGATTCCACTTTCCTCGTCTTCAAGATTCAGTCCAGCGTCTTGAAGCCACGCATCGTCAATCTTGCATTCCATCAGAAGCTCTCTATACGCCTTAGCTTTCGTGTATGAAGGAACCAAAGCAAGGAAGTAGCCCAAAGCATTTCCGGAAATGCTGTCTCTGAATCCGTTGGGCACACCATCGTTCATCTCGACACGGACCGTGACTTGTAACAATGTTCGGAGAACCGCTCCAGCCGCTTCTTTCAAACGCTGTTGGCGCATGCCTTTGAATATGATAGAAGCAAGTGAGAAAGAGAAGCTCGAATCAAAGGACATTCCAATCATTCCGTCCAATTGAGACGTAGTTTCTTCCAAAGGTTCTCGCGCTTTGAGAAGGAAAGAAGGGACAGATTCTGACTGGAACATCCCACGTTGTTCAATGCTCTCAAGAGTAACACTAAGTAGGCAGCTAGCTTCAACGTAGAAACCAGGATGGCTTGCTTGAAGAAGGGCAACGGCCAGCCAAAACAAGAGACAGATGTATCTTGAGTCTTGTGGAAGAGCTGGCACAACTTTGCACATACACCGGAGCATGCTGACGACGGAGACTGTGGAATCAGTGACTTTGGCAAGGGCAGTGTTGAAAGCTACCAAAATCTGGTAGAGGAAGTCGTCATCCACTTCGGAGGTAGCAAGTGTACCAAGTGCGATAAAAGCCCGAGTTTGAACGGCTGGAGAAACCTGGAAAGCAGTAGATGTAATGAGGCTCATCCATCGAGCACGCCACACGTTCAGAAGACCTAATCGTTCAGGTCAATACCTTGTCAACACTTCTTGTTCTTGACACACCTTTTGAGCCACATCCAACTTCCATTATCTTGGCGAGGAATTTGGTTAACTCTTCTAAGGTGTCTAGAATCTCCTTATCGCTCGTTGGGTCCCAGTTGGTGTACTCGCTTGTTGAAGTATCACGCTTTAAACCGAATAGTCTGAGCCTCGAAGGTGTGGCACATTCATTAATGAGCTCCAGGAGTCCTGGACCAACAGATTCTTCCGTCCGCGAGATATAAAGGGCTTGTAGCAGGTTCATAATGATACCATAGACTGACTTCCGAACAAGTGACAACCCACAACCGGCGGTAAGCGTGACATTGTGGATGATTTCCGGAACATAAAGCTGGTCGCATCCAGCTTGACCACTCGAAGGCGCTACTACCAGTGAAAAGCGTGTAAGAGTTGCGATTTCATTCCAATTTGGGTGATCTGTAAGGACGTTAAATGGCTGAGCAACAAACATCTTGCACACAGTCTAGTTCGGAGTTCGGAGTTAGGAGTGCACGGAAAAAGTTCCTAAGCAGACACACCTTGCGAAGCTTATGATATATCCTTCCTCTAACGCCAATCGAAGACAACGAAGCAATTGCATGTGTGATTGCTTCACATCGACGAGTTCCAATTCCTCCTTCTGTCGCTGTCCGCAGAAGTTCCTCCAGCACAACATCAACAACGACTGGATCCAGCTTTCCAACCTCACACCAGATACATTTCTGGATGGTGGACGTAATCTGAGAAATTTTGTTTGAGTCTCGCCAAAAGTGACTCGGAGTGAGAAACGAACATCTGGATAGTTCACTGCCAGGTCTGCTAAATTGCGAACACAGTCTCTTAGTCTGGCCCCAGACCGCTCGTATTGTTTACTTGTCGGATTCGAGAAAAGCGTGAGGTTCTTGATCCAGGGACTCATGTACTGAATACAGCTGATGCGTTGTGCGGTCTTGTCCATAGTGTTCATTGCGGCACCGACTTCGGGAATAAAGTCAAGGGTTAACTGCGGAGCAAAGGCAGCAATCTTCTCGCTGAGTTGGACTACAAAAGCGGTGGGATCTCCAGGAATGAAACCAGCTATATAAGACATAGGACGTATCAGAGGTGTGATAGGTGAAATATGGTGCCCGCTCTTACCTTTGGAAGCAACTATCGGACTGTTATCATAATTCAAGTAAGTGCACACGGCACCCAAGAGATCATAGGCAGCTCCACGTAATTCTTCGTCGTTCATGTCGACACTGAGAAGTCCAATGTGAAGTAGCGTGGCGGGAACGTTGGAGAAACGGGAAAAACGTTCAGTTAATGGAGTTTGCATGTCTTTTAGGCGACCTTTCGCCAATCGGACCGCCTGTTCGAAAAAGTAAAAAGGGTTCGTCCTAGACAAAGTATGACTTCAAACCTTGACTATGTTGTCCCGTGATGGTGAAGAGAAGTATTCTGTAACACCCCCACGACTGCGTCTAATAATAAACTCATATGTGTCCATGCCTGTCGCAACATTATATATATCACTGATGTCAGCGAGAGGGATGATCTCAGTAGCCTTGCAGGACAAGCCGGGCGAGATGACTTGAGCTTTTACCTAAAAACAGTTGGCAACCGCCACACATGTCATTCTGCCACTTACTGATGTGATTCTGATGTGCGTCGTACCAACGGTAAGGATGACAGGTCGTAACTGAATTACCTTCATGTTTACATCAAAGAACGTCTCTTGTGGTTGCTCGTTCTCCAGCGCCACTGATTTTGTTTAGAATGAATGAATGATATAGATAGATAGTCAAAATACCTGGAATTGTTAGATATGAAAAAACCTCCACGGGTACGTAGTTTCTCATCTCCGCTATACATGAATAAGCACGAATTGTCTCACAAAATTGGGTTCCTTGTCGATTTGTCAAAAACTGGAAGACAGGACGACATCACCACCCACCAGCGGTCACATTATACAGTCGGCGTAAGTATTTTTGTGTTAAGGCATTGGGGTTTAGGATGTGAGTCGTAGAGAATCGTGAGCGAATATCGTAAGGCATCAGCTCTGCACAGTACTTCAAGCCCTGTAACGGAATTTCGCATATAGACGTAAACGAAGTACAATCCAAAACAACGTCGAAGATACGGTCTTCATAATCTCGCTGGGCAACGATCTGCCACAAGACTGAGCTATGTTACTGGTACTGGGAACACAGAATACGTACCTTGAAGATATGGTACATCAACAATTCAATATCAAGGGTCTCCACGTCGATTTTAGACATTTGCAAAACGAAGACTGCTGGCTGATCCTGTTAAAAGTGAAGTAAGTCAAAGATGCTGGGGTGGTACAGCAAGGCCAAACATACAACTGGGACATCGGTCTGCAAAAAGATACTTTCAACTTGACGTGTATCCTTTGCAGCATATCGACTCATAAGTGCAAGGTATTCGGGATGCTGGTAATGTGGTAGGGTGGAGAGCACTGGGACTTTAAGAGGTGCGCCGTGATCGACTAGCAAGGCACAAAGCCCGTCCCAAGCTCGTTTTCCATTAACAGTTGATGCCTCTGGATCTGAAGATGTCCTGGACAGAGAAAGCAATTCTTTGCCTATCTTGTCCGCATGTTTGTCGAAAAATCTATGAAGAACGATTATGTCGGTATCATCTGAAGTTGTTCCAAGCCATTGATCGTTATCTTCAGCAGCGGAAATCGGTTTCTAAAAAATCGTGTTGAAAGAGGAACCGTCGCGCAGAGCAGAACTCACGGCAATGTCCCCTAAAAAGCGCGTCACAGTAGCAATATTTGTCTTGAGGAACTGATTGAGCACGACCATATGAGCTTCTTTGCCGAAAAAGATATTGTTCGCGAGATTCTGGATGATTTTGGTGATCACCATCAGACCACGACGCATCCCTGGAGTGAATTCCTTCGGCAACTCAATGTCAATTAGTTCAGGAGAAACGAGAACAGGGGATATGAATCTAGCGGGTGGATTAGACCTTGTCCAAAGAACAAATCAGCTAATACCTTAAGAACATGAATGCACCGGTTGCAGCGTATTTAGCCTCCGGCCACGTCTTGATTCTATACATGAAATGTCTGAGCTATCCGAAGATGAGAGATAGTAGATTGGGCTAACACGGTGGACATAATATGGGCACATATCTCGCGGAACATTGGCGGGAGAGCAGGCATTGATGCAGAAAGTATCTCCAAGAAGTGCGACGCGACCAATTCCACGTGCAAAGCATTCCTTCTGGCCTCCTCTTCGCTGACTCTAGTCGGGTCCAGGTCATATCCACAACCTGAAGAATCTTCAACCATGATCTTTATGAGAGGCTGAACCAATGTTCGTAGGTAATTATATCCATGGATCTTAGCAAACGCAGAGAAGAATCGTGTACATATCGTATCGGCGCGAAAGATGCTCTGTTCAGTGTCTTCCCTGAAAGATCAACAGTGGAATTTCAACGAGAAGAAAACCCTCACCAATCCCAGCAAGATCCCGATCAATCATGATCTTCATGAATTTGATAAGGGATTCGCGTGTGTCGAAAATATTGAGGAGAACGTTAATCATTATACCCACCTCCTGCGGCGGGCAGACTTCACATATGGTCAGTGCGAGGGCCATCTAGAGACACGAGTGTGGGTAATCAAAAGAAGAATAATAGACGCAGCACTTGCATCTGATCCTTTGACCAACTAGATAAAAAAGTTTAGCCAGCACTGGGTGGAAGGCCAGCTGTATGACCTACCTCGCGCAGACGATTGTTCCTGTCGTTGAACGCTGAGCGATCCTCGGGCTCAAAGGTAGTACCTTGACCTATGACACGGGCAAATACATGTGCAAAAATAGCTCGCTTTCTGTTGTCCTCATCGTATGCAAGGGGAAGACATTGTTTGAATCCACTCTCGGTATTGGCACTGACGAGATGCGCGAGCCCAGCAATCACAAGTTCTCTGACATCTGCCTCTTTCGGCGAGAACCGCATTTTCTAGATCGGGGGTCAGCAAAAACCACCTGATTGAAGAGAGCTAGCTAGATACCTGGTGGATCGAACCCAGTTCAGACATACTGTCGGACGCCTGTGAAGGAAAGATGTCAGTTCTCATCACCCTTTGGAGCTAATCTAAACGAACGAGAACGTCATTCTGATACGTTTCCAAGGCTTGCAGCAGCGCACCCGAGTATTTGTTGAACAGCCTCGATACGACATGGACACTGTCGTCACCAGCATTTACACCAACCGGACGAAGTTCCAGTCGATCCAAAAGTTTGACGGAGGTCCGCAAGCACGCCATATTCAGTTCGTTCTCCAAATTTGCATACCCAGATCCTGTACCCTAATAGTCGGATTCAGCACAAAAGACGGTCGACTCATGACAATCACGAATCATACTGCTGAAGATGTCATGGGCTGCATCCAGCCTATGATGATGTCCAAAATATGGCGACGAGCACTGCTGTTCTTCTGCATTCCCAAAGTATCGCTCCGGATGCAAGCACTCTCGGACATCATACAAAATTTAATTTTGAGGCGATACGACGATGGTCCATCGAAACTTGCAAGGAAAGAGCAAAGCGTGACCGCTGTTGAACTGACATCGATGTTTGTGACATCCTTCGTTTCTTCAAAGGGTTTCTCAACAATGAGCTTGAGCAATGCGATGTACTTGAAGAGAGGATATCACATTTAGCCAAAAACTTGAAGCATTGCACGAACCTGGTCCAAAAACAACTGAGAAGCTTCCGTTAAACCTGGGCCGGAGGGATCCTCGAAGCTGCGAATCTTTCTGTTGACACGCATAATCAACCTCGGAGATAAGTAAAAGACTTGTAGCAACCTACTCATCCAAAAGTCGAAGAAGCTTCTGGTACAACTTCGCGCTAAGCTCACTGCCCAGCGCATCTCTCGCGATATCACGGATTTGTGTATCCTGCACTACCAGCATACTCGTTAAATCTGCCATGAACGCCGAAACAAGCGGCACAGGATTCTGCAATGCTCGCATCTCATCAGGCAACGAGTGCGCCGGAATTACAACGGCTAGAGAGGTCAAATCCTGACTTTCTTGTACACATATTCCCCCAAGAGCGGCCAAGAATAAGGTGAGGTTCTGCCATTGGGACCGGTTTTCTTCCCATGTGGGAGGAAATGGGTGACTCTCGCCATTCTCTTGGTTCTCGGTCACCTCAAAGACAACCTCAGTTAGCTTTCGCCACCTCCAATAGCATTCCTGCCACACGGCGACATAAACGGCCGAGGAGTAGGAGATGCCTCGTATGCATTTGCGAACGCGCTTTTGATGGCCCACACGACCTATGACCACAATTGTCGGGTCACCGAGCTGCTCATACGTGAGATTGCGCGCAGATCGAGCGTCGTCGCTCAACGTTGGGTTAATAGGTGCATCAGGCTGGTGTTCTGCGCGAGCAAGGAAACGCAAGCCTTTTGCAGCGAGTGCAGAGACATTGGAATCTGCAGACGTTAGTGACACGAGGAATGCAATCTCTGCAAGAGCGAATGCAGAGACACGATCAGGATGAAGCTGAGTTTCTTTCATAGCCGGGTTCTACAATCAATATTAGCACGAAACGAAATGAGGTATCGTGTAGTCAATTACAGCTGTCTTCCTCGTGTACAACTCGAGAAGTTGATGGATGATTGACATCCAAAGACGTTCCGCTTCTAAATCTTGCCGAGCATGCAGGAGGTTGAGGATAACGCTAAACAATGTAGGAGAACTACCACAAGTATTAGCGAAACTGCAATAGTAACAACCAAAGATAGCTCACAGTGTCATCTTCATAAAGGCCATCAAACCATCGCTGACCAATTCAATAGGAGCATCAGAGAAACTGCAGGCCACTTCATAAATGCAGAGCGCAGCGCAGAGCTTTATGGAAATATCAAGGTCTGTGCTCCATAACTTGTTCACTCCCTCGAGCCACTCTTCTATCTGGGAAATCGTGAGGGTCTTCACGTGAAAAAGCGGACATGCGCGCCAGAGTGCGATTACACCGAACAGTAACACTTCACGATCTGACAGAGGTTGGTAGGATGTCCACAAGGCTTTAGGTCTGGCAGATGGTCGCTTTAAGTTTCCGTACTGATCGACCTCTGGACGGCGAAGCCCTGAAGTCTAAAACGGAACGTGTTAGAACGTTAGAGATGATTGTTGACTATAAAAGCAGAATACGTACAGAGTAGATTATACGTAAGCGGTGGCACATCATTTCCTGCAACTTGTCCAGAGGTCGTTGCCATTTGCACCGGTCAGCCTAGTTAGCAGATAAGAAGACACGGATACGACTTGCGGTTTATGATAAAACACACCTCCTGAACTAGAGTCAAACACGCTCGTACTGCACATAGCTTGACAGCTTCAGAGCGTTCTGGTTCTACGCAAGTAGAGAAGAAAGATATGGCATCTTCTTCCGGCAAGAAACGATAGAGAGCAACCAGCGCTTCAGCATACAATGCGACGTCAATATCTTCCTGGGAATCCCAGAATGGTTTTCTCGAGGTCAGAGCAGCCTGAAAACACAGATAATCAAGGGCCTTGAGCAAATATGAGGAAACCGAGAAAAACTTACTTTGATTTCATGAGCCATATCATGAGCAATCATACGAAGTGCGGACTCGTTCTCCTCACTGACATATGTCGCCGCACGACAGATATCTATCAGACAGACCAACGCAACCGTCGCCAACTTGGAGTTTCCATAGGCGTGTCTCATAACTTCATCCAAGAATTTCTGCTCCTGCTTGTATCATGTATCAATATCGATCCGACAAAGCTACAGTCAAACATACGACACACCTTTCGCGTCATCTTTACGCTATTACCAGCAAGGGACGCCTGATAGTCCTGGAAGTCCGTGCGCATCCGCTCTGACATCGTGCAATTGAGAATCGCAAGTGTCGGCCAAAATACTCTCTCATCAGCGCCTAGATTCTGTGTATAGAGAATATCAAACACGCGCTCTGGTGCGCCACCCACTCCACCCCGCACGCAAATCGCCTCATTGAACTCGTGCGGGAAGGTCTTGACCCAGTTCCATACGGCAGCGCGCAATGGCACGGCAATGGCGAGATGGCCTTCTCGTCCCATACTAACGAGCAGGGAAGATAACTCTACAAAGGCAATGAATATAATGTCGTAAACCCAGTACAACTGAGAAAAGTACATACCGGTAAGTATCTGCACGAGCCTTGCTCGATCTAATGCACAGTGTGCCACCAACTGTAAATCGATAGGATCAGGATGTTCCGCGGTATTACTAGCAAGAAACTGAATTTTGGTCCGAATACGCGAATACACGACGCCCCAGTTTGATGCAGATATCTGAAAGATAATCCGTCCTAAATATTGCCTTATGAGATCGTTGACCGGTGTCTTAGACTTCACCAGCATCATATGGGTCTTCTCATACGTCGTCTTTGTGGCAGGTATCTGGATAGATGAGTTAAGGCTGAGTTTGCCGGAGCGGACCGAATTGGCGGACGACTGGGGACGGAGAGGAGAGTCTGTCGGCCGTGGACACGCGGGCTCGGTTTCAGAAGAGGGATTCTCAGAGTCCCTACTGCCATTTTCGCTCTGAGGAGAAATTATGACTTGTGAATCGAGGTCCCGAAATGCAAGATCGGAGAAATTGCCGGGGAGTACGAGGGGTACCTCAGGGGAGTATGTATGACGGAGGAGCATGACTACCACGCTCAGGACGTATTTGGCGCAGACCTCGTCGAGCGCGACGAGATCTTGAGGTTCAGAAAATCGTGTAGATCCCCCGAGAGATAAGGAGTCTGGCGTTCCCCGATGATCAGGGCTCAGACGAGAGTTGGATCGGGGTTGTGACAATCTAGAAGCCAGAGTCATGGATAGAACCTTCAGTACGAAGAGTTGAGATTGTAGGATGTCAATTGACGGAAATCCTGTTATGTCAATTTGCTGTATGACGGAACGTATATCAACAGAAGAGGACCCATGATTGGAAGAAGCATACCCTGGTCACCCGTTCAAGTAGCTCGCATAGATTATATGCAATCATATCCAGAGAATCATGAGAAAGTTCGACAAGGGTTTCGATGACTTGCTGGACAGCCGTGTCTGCTTCTAGACGATCTAAGGGGACACCAGAGTTGATCGGCAACTTATACGACGTGTCAACTAGTGTCCAAGACACAACCAACAAACGTGGACTCACTTTATTTTTCAGCCTATTGACAAGGACATGCACGACCTTCTGGTGCGGTGTCCCCGCTCCCCCCAATGAAAGAAGCGAGTGCTGGTGGGTGTTTCCCATGCCCATGAGCAAATGATGTGAGTCGTTGCTTTTGTGGACGCGTGAAGCGACCTGGCCAGGGCCAGTTGAAGCCGACGGGCGGCGTATAGGCAGGTTTTGGCGAGACATGATGAAATTGATTAGCAACGAGAAAAGGAGGGAGTGTCAAACGAAGCGACGTGGTGCAGGACGTGCACTGCACTGGACACGTCGGGCAGAGACAGCAGACCCTGAGAGTAGTCCAGAGAGATCAGTCCCGTTGATCCTCAGAGGAACCGACCCAATATCTGGAATGCGTGATGCTGACAAACACCAATCAATCAACGAACCATTACTTGTGCATTATGTACCAACCGACCTTGACGCTACATACATAGAAAAGAATCATTGTAAAACGTACTACGCTTACAGAAGTAGTTGGAAAGATTCCAGTATAATGACACTCGACACTCCTGGTCGATAGCGATTACTGGTCAGGTTGTCAAGCTCGCTTAACCGACGGCCGAAAATGTGCCTGGCGCAGATAGATATACACTGAAAATGCCGTACAGGATGGATACATGGTAAGTCTATCATGTTTCGACTGAGACAGACCGTGTAAGATAACTTGATCTCCTGAAATAGCCAGGACACATTATTATGACTGATGCGATGGAACGCTTCATCCACTGACTCAAACTGCCGGGGATGAATCATCGTGTAAGGAGTCCAGGCCCACGCTGGCCGTGCTGTGGGACCAGAAGAAACCTCAGGAAGTTTGTAAAGGTCAAGTTCGGGCGAGTGTTTGAACATGTAATTCTAAATTCATGGCTACTCCCGCCTGTCATCGAGGCCATTAGTGGCTGACTCGATCAATGTCCATATGTGATCTCAGTTCCCGGAATAATTTTGATTCGACAAGAGGACAAAGAGTTTCTGGCTGTATATGTAACTCACTTGAGGGAAGGTGAGTTGTAGAATAGATACAGAATGTCTCATTATCGAGAGTGTGACATGGTCCGTGTAAAGTCGGCACCCACCTTGGGGGATATTACCTTAGAATTATTGTAAGTCTTGCAGAGCTAACATATGATCGATTTTCTTGTCAGCCCAACAGACTGTCATAAGGAAATATAGACTTGTATGTGCATCAACTTGTTCTGATTGATGTTAGCGCGGAGATTTTGACGCTGGACTGCGATCAATGACTCGTTGGTTGTATGTTCCTCGAGAGCAGTCCTCATTTCTCAATAATTGGGTTCGAACTTTGAAAATAACGTCTACTTGACTGGAAAAATTTTAAAGATACAGCAAGTCTTATTTTGATGCCGAATTGTCACCAGCCGTGCAGGATAAATAAAAAGCCACAACAAAGACAGCCAGGAGGACAATGGATGACGATTCCCTCAATCGGTATGCAATGCCTTGAGCACAAGCAACTAAAAAACGTTGGATACCTAAATGTGGACCAGAACAATGGGACAATGGGGAGACAATTTAAACATCGTGTCACACGGTCTATGGTCCTTGGAGCTGAGAGTCTGAACTTTAGCGCTTTAACTTTAATAGTAGTCAGTGTTACGTCGTCTTCATGACGACAATAAGATCCAGGACACATGCAGGCACTGTCACTACTCAATGACTCACTGCATATCAGCTCCAGGAACAAGAACGGACATTTTCACGATGCCCAGATGTCATATTTTTTAGCAACATTGAGGGGTTCGATTGGAAGGATTCGCTGGTCCTCAGCAAAGATAAGATACCGGTATTCACTAGCACCTCTGGCGCCTATATCATGATTCAGAAAAGAAGCAGCACAGCCACCTGGACCCACAACGTAATACAACTTCGCTGCCAGATTTGTGGGCGTCCCTGATTTTGTTTGATTCTGCTGGCAGCTGCGATTGTTGCCCTGAAGGGTCTAACAACCCACATTGTTCGCTTTTATAGGCAACAGATGGTCTGATAACCGGACACATCCCATCGAGGACAATGGAAAACGACGAGGAAGGCACAAATGGAAAGCACAGATCTCGGAGCAAGGCTGAACACGGTTACTTGGTGGGCAGAAGGATAGCAAAGCATTGAGTGTTGAAGGTCTCCTATTTAAGGGCAGCGGTGGCTGAGAGGAGCGCGGGAAATTAATCGTCTTATTTCCTGACTGCGCCATTTTTGAAACTCTTTCCGGTAACTCAGCAGCACCTTTTCGTTGTTCTGTGTTCCCGTCCCTTCCTCTTTCTTGCTGTCGCCCTCGGTTATCTTTTCGGTCGCTGTCTACTCCATCGTCGTTTGCAAACAGTTCTTTGCTTGTCCCATCGCTACACATTCCCTCCGCGCTGTCCGATTCTTCTTTTGCTTGCTTCCTATCTTCGTCAGCTTTTCAGTCCGATAAACAGGAAGAACACAACTTCTACATCTATAGCAGTCATAAGCTGCGATTTGTTGTATTTTTTCATCCGTCGTCACGATCCATTCCCGAATTTGCCCCTTTTTTCGACGTTGAAGAAAGTAGCGCCCATGTCACGCGAAGAAACACACGGATTTGAGTGTCCACCTGGTTTGGTTTCACAACGGCTGCGCGGAGTCGGTGAACAGCGCGAGCAGGGCCAAGCAGCGTACTACGGGACAAACACGATGTTCTCAACGGGAGATCGGCGGATATCGCACGGGATCTTGGGTTATCCAAGCTTCACTAGAGACTACGGAGAGATTGGACCAAATAGACACAATTTAACGAATAATGTGCAATCGTTAAATTCCTCCTCTTCCTTCAACCACCACCATCCTGCGTCCCCCCCGCTCCCCGCCGCTGAGCACATCTTCAGAGCGTCCCCTGCCACTATTCCCGCCACTTCCCCGCTCAACGCCACTCTTTACTGGGCCGATATTGAACCCTGGATGGACGAAGAGTACGTCAAGCAGGTCTGTGCCCTTATGGGCTGGGATCCAGTCAGCATCAACGTCCCCCGCCCTGCTCCGGATCCCGTCACTGGTCAGCAGGCCAACAACCCTGGCTTTTGCTTCCTTACATTCCCCACCGCCGTGCAGGCTGCCTCCGTCCTCGCCCAGATCAACGGCGGGGGAAACAACCTCGTCACTATGCCCAACTCTTCCAGGCCCTTCGTCCTTAACTGGGCCTCCACCGCTCAAGCGCTTTCCCCTCAATCAACCGCCTTTACAAACGGAGCTGCTAACGCCACAAATGCGTCACAGCAATACCCTAAGGAGTACAGCATCTTTGTCGGAGACCTCGCGCCGGAGACCTCCAATTCCGACCTTGTTGCTGTCTTCCGTAATCCTGTTCTCGGCCTCAGGAATGACCGAGAGCCTAAGTTTATCCGCCCGTTCCTCAGCTGCAAGAGCGCGAAAATCATGCTTGATCCAGTTACCGGAGTCTCAAGGGGCTATGGCTTTGTAAGGCATGTAACTCGCCTTTTGATCATTAGCGTGTTTCTAAATCTCTCCCTAGATTCACCGATGAGGCTGATCAACAACGTGCGTTGATAGAGATGCATGGTCTCTATTGCCTATCTCGACCCAGTATGTTTCTTGTCCCTCACAGGGCCGCATATATCGATTTGTTTACCCCTTTAGTGCGTATTTCACCTGCAACTGCAAAGTATAAAGGGCCAACGGCTGTGCCCCCTCTTGATATGCCACAAGTCCAGTTCCCACCTCAGATAAATAGCGGGTTGGGAGTTAATACACAGCCTGTTGCTGTCGCCTTGCCTTTGCCCAATTCCGACCTCACGAAAAGCGTATCGGTTCCTATCGCCACTACAGCATCAAGTACGAGTAACAACAGCGTATCAGCTTCCGCGTCTAACGCATCTATGGGAACTTTAAATTCTGCGGCCTCGCTCAGCTCGGGCTCAAGTAACGATGTGCCCGTACCTTCGCTTGCATCAATGACAACAGAGGAAATGATGAACCTTCCGAACAATGTTCTAGCTCAGATCGCACAGCAATACGCAAGTGGGGAGGCTAATCCGCCGAGGTCAAGTGGGATGTCAGTAACACAGTCTTTTGTTCAGGACTCTGCATTGGTTAGACAGGCTTCTGGTCAGGGCGAAGGTGGCGCACCACGATTCAATATTTCTGAAGAGTCGTTGAAACATCATGCGCAAGCTCGGGCTATTTTGGGCAATCTTATCGGTCCTAATGGAGAGCAGCTTACTTCCACTGATCCCTACAACACGACGGTCTTCGTTGGCGGGCTCTCGCCGCTTATTCCGGAAGAGACCTTAAGGACGTTCTTTGCTCCGTTTGGAGATATTCACTACGTACGTCATGAGCGGAAATAATCAGGTGTTTTCAATTCTTACACTTTTTTTCTTGTCTAGGTGAAAGTACCTGTCGGCAAGCATTGCGGGTTTGTGCAGTTTGTTCGGAAGGCTGATGCAGAGCGGGCGATCGAAAAGATGCAAGGTTTCCCCATTGGTGGGAGTAGGATCAGGTTGAGTTGGGGACGCAGTCAATGTTCGTCCTACATCTTATCTTTCTTATTCTATTCTGACATATCCTACTTGTAGATAAAGCTGCTCAAGCTGCTGCACAGGCAGCCCAGGCTGCAGCACTTCAGTCTCAGTTCTCTGCCCCTCCGGCTCCAAATATGATGACACAAGAGCAGGCCATGCAGCTCCTCCAGAAATTGCATACGCAAGGCTACCTCCCAAGCGCCCTGACCGAACATGGCCATAACACCATTACTAGTGCCTATTTGATGGATCCTCCCTTCACCGATGCGAAGATTCAAGAATCCGTTCTTGGCCGTGATAGCGCACACTTGTTCGATTCGTTCTCGTCCAATGGGTATCACCCCCGCCCTGAGCTGCATAGATCCCAATCCTCCTTTGCTCCGTTCTCGCCCGATCCTAATGCGTTCACGACTGAGGTGAAACACCGCGGATCGTTCTCTCGCACCGACCTGCCTCATCCTTCGAAAGCTTACGCGCCTGGATTCTTCCCACCAGAGCTCAAGGTGAACACCGACGTAGCTCTATCAGACAGGACGTCGCCTTCGTCGGGACGTTTGAGCAACGCCACACGGTACCACACGTTTTTGGAGAGCCCGAATGCGCCGGGGATGATGAAAGCACCTGGACGGCTTGAAGCTCCCATTTCACGTCCTACGTCTGGTCAAACTCGTCCGACGTCAGGTGCTGCGAAGCCGGAGCAAAAGGAATCGGACCCATTGCATGGTCTGAATAGCACGCTCGCGAGCCTTGATCTCGATCGACCTGGCGTCGCAGCTGTCCAGTTGAGGACTCCCTCCCCATCGAATCAGGGGTTATAAATTTGTCTTTTTCCCTTCTATTCCCCCTTTCTTTTTTTCCCGATTCTCCATGTTCCCGCTCTCTTCTTGATATCTCGTGTTTTCATCAATGGATACTACCCAATTCGCGCTGTATCTTCGATATTATTATTGGTCGGAGTTCTTGGCTTTCTTGTCGTATACTCCCCACCCCACTCTCAGTCGCTATCTGTTTCGTCTTTTCCCCACATTATGCTATAACTATTTATAGTTTCCTACTCACGGATTCTATAATCTTTACGTACATGTAACACGTCTAGGGTATTTACGCTCTCGTCATTCCGCAAAGACTGTTACCAATCCCCTGTCTTTCTTCACCTCTTCACCTCCTTCATGAGCGCTCTTGTTATCATCTTCGCCTATATCTGTCCTCTGTCTGAATCTGTTTCCTTCTTCCATCTCTTACTTCGTCATGTCATGTGTAGCGTCTTTGGTTTTGTCACACCTTGATGTTTCGATACTATTACCCCTTCTCCTTATTTCGTCCATTATTCTGTATCCTCTTTTTGTGATCCGTTATATGCAATAGTAGCGAATACTCTCCTCTCCGTCCACCTTTGACCTTGGTATTCGTCGTATAGATGAACTCTGTCATTGTGATATAAGTACAGTCAATTCTGTAAACATGTGTATGAAATGTCAGACCCAGTGAGAACTGGATCTGGAAAGATCAGGATGAACAAGGAACAATCATGAGGGGGAATATGGGGGAAACTCATGTTTTTTTTTGGTGGAGTCGTGGTGAGCTCAGTAGACAGCGCATAGTCTGTCAGCTTCTACCGGTCAGGACTAGTGCAGGGGGTCCTGCTATGTTTGTTTAGTTTTGTACACTTTAGTTGAGGAAACTCATGTTGAACATATGTCTTGAGAGATGTTCCTGGATGAAATACCAGCTGAAATGCATTGTGCACTTATATGCAATGATAATCTATCACATGAGGTCAACACAGTGATTGAGTTCTTGGCATATGCCATATGCTATGAGCAGCATATGAAAACTGCCAATCATTATGACCAATGTAGGTCTCAATGCTGAGCTAAGATTTGCCAGCCTGTGAAGATTGGGACCTTCCTAGCCAAATAGTCAGATTGGAGAAGAATTGCAATCCACAATTCATAGTTTGAGGAGTAATGCCCTCAAGCCAATGGCCTGTATCTAGACTTGTTGGTCAGAGACTAGTGACCAGAGAGACCTGGCAACTGTTGGAACCTGTCTAAGCCACTCCAAAGACAACAAGGGACACACCACTAAAAGTGGAAGGAACTAGACCTGCCACTGGAGGCATCAATTGTTGAGACCCATGCATGTCATTACACCATCCACTGGTTTGATTGTGTTGCACATGGGATGCCAGGGTCAAGTCAGGGTCACACAGACACAAAATGAGAGTATATATACATGGCAAAGCAACAGTCACCAATCATTATCCAGAGAGACTGAGGAATAATCTCTGTATTGCCTAGATGTACACTTCTAACAGGTTATGGGCTTGTGCTGCATTGCCCTTTAGAAGTGAATCACATATTGTTTGCCTTGCATGTCAGGTTCCATTGACCATGGGGGCTCAGACCACTGGGCGAATCCTTACTTGGTGCACATGAAGTCTACACGCACAGTTGGAGTTGTGGGCGCAGCGTATGAATCGGGATTGAGAGGGGAAGGGTGAGTACGGAGGGGCTGGGGCTAATCCAGAGGGCTACTAATGGAACTCTGGGGTCTGGGAATGAGCTCTGGGGCTGGAAATCAGTCCCGGGGGAGCAAGTGCTGGTGGGACGGGGTTCAGATGCGGAACTTGTTAAGTCCTGGGGCTGGGGTTGAAGGGAAAGAGGTGAGGAGCAGTTGAGAGAGTTGGAGACTTGAAAAAGAATAGAAACAAAGAGAGAAGGAGAAGGAGAGGAAGAGGAGAGAGAGAGAGGACAGGGATGGAGACTTGGAGAAAGAGGCCGGGAGAAGAAAAGCAAATAGATTAAGACAAGGACAAGATGAGTGATAAGAGAGTAGAAACTAGAATAAGTCAAGTACAAGATAAACCAGGAAATAGAGATGAGCTAGGCAAGACTAATGGAAATGACAAGAGTATAAAACTGGACTGGAGACCAGGAAAGATGGGCAATATCAACACTACTGTACCAGACACTACGCTATGACTTATATACGAGGGGCAGGGAGGCTCCTGATGCCTGCAGCACCCTTGCATGATCCCCAGGCCTCAGCAAGAGTCCCAGCACCACCGCATGACTCCTTACATGAACCCCTGCACCACGACTTGCCCAGAGCCTGGGCCTGCACTCCAGGACAGTCTCCTCATGGCTAAAGTCCGTCAGGCGTATCACGCAAATGAATGGCAAGCGGACAAGGAAGTTTATGGGATTGGGGACCTCATAATGCTCATGACCAAGCATTGTCGCAGGGAGTACAAGCGGAAGGGTAAGAAACGTGTCATGAAGTTCATGCCGCAAAATGATGGTCCGTACAAAATCGTGGCGGCCTTCCCGGAGAAGTCTGAATACACGCTATGCCTTCCAAACGACAAGAGACGCACCTTCCCCGGGTTCCACGCCAGTCTCCTCAAACGCCACATCCATAACAACCCTTCCTTGTTCCCCGACCGCGAGTATGCCCGCCCTGGACCTGTTGTCACGGAGAACGGGGCTACGGATCACCACGTCATTGACAAAATCATCGATGAACGTAGGAGGGGTCACGGCCACCAATATCTGGTATGATGGGTTGGTTTCCCTCCAGAACACAACAAGTGGCTCCCCCAATCCGATCTGGAGCAATGCAAGGCCCTGGACCGATGGGAGGCCGAAAACGGGAGGAGTTGAGGCCATGAGTGTAAGGGCGACCTCTGGAGGCTATGGCTCAGTCACACAACTGGCAGAGGGAGATCCAAAGTATATTAGAGTATATACCAACAATAT
>JAGGAU010000166.1:0-25862 GCA_017657275.1 Termitomyces sp. T108 | reverse complement strand
AGTCGTTTATATCACGGACTGAGGACATAGACTGATTGTCTGTGACTATTATAGGTTGTGCGATATAGATTCTAACACCTGGCCTGCCAGCACTCACTCCCTAGGACTTGTTCTCAGCCACAGAGCTCATCTCTGACCCCCAGAGCTCCCTCTCTAGCCCCCTGGACTAGCCTCAGTCCCTCCGTACTCATTCCCCTCCCCAAACTCCTGGTTTGTACACTGTGCCCTGCAACGCTGATTGTGCATGTAGACTTCATGTTCGCCAAGTAAAGACTTGCCCAGTGGTCTGAGCCCCCATGGTCAGCGGAATCTGACAATTTCCACCTGATAAATGTCAGCAAAAATACATTCAAGGTTGAGTGACTTACTAAGAGCCTTTAATGTGATTTTCTGAGGACAAATATGTAGAGTCTTTACAAGACTTTCCAATTCCTTTTCAACTTTAGCCTTTTGCATATAAACCAGAGTATGTGTCTGGATTTCTCCCTGTTTATTCCGGTCATTCAAGGCCATTTTTGAAGCCCTTTATCTACATTAAATCCGTAAAACAGACGATGGTAAAGATGTACCGACATTGGTTCGGAATGGGAACAGCCCTTTCAAAGGTGTTTGGGACATTGATTTACTCATCCAAGAGATCGAAGATAATCTCGGAGCTCGAGTAATTGACATCCCGTCTGTTTCAGAAGGCGCTAATTACTATGTACGCGAGATAGGGTATCCTTCTTTGATTCCGGCGACCAATTTACTGACGTCCAGGCCATACTGCTCAGTGTTTCCACATAAAACTGTCTAATTCTTTGGATATTGTAGCGCGCCTGGCTCGTGGCGATGTCAATATTCCTAATTATGCCGGGTTTCCTTTCGAAATGCAAGGACCCGAGGTCGAGTTCGAAGCGGCGACTTATAAACTGCTGTGCTCAGATCCAGTGATTGTTGCACCTCGCTTGCTCTATTACCGTGTTTCCGTACAATATCCACCCCCTAGGCTCAGCATTCCCAAAGATATTGTTGGTCGACGCCTCTTTGTGTTTGAAAGAACTGAAGGTGAAAAGAATGTATGGCACGACCTCAGTCCCGATCATAAGGTATATAAGCTTTAAAGACTTTTCCTTCACTTGACGCAGTTCCTTCGTTAGGCGCATCTTCTGACCCAGATTGCTCAAATTCGCGCAAATTTGTTTCATTTTAATCCCCCACAGGAATTCGTCTCTGAATGGTTTCTCAAACGCCTATTTATACAGAGACCAGAGTTTCTACCCACTCCTGTTGCTCCTACTCGCGAATTCCTTATCACTCTGTTCACGTCTAAAATTGAAGCAACGATCAAGAACATGGGCGACATGATTGGATGGGAAGGAAATCTGACCGTTGGGCCGATTGCTTTTGCAGCCAAAGAGTCCCTCCTACGCCTCGTTCCACACATCATACCGAACGATGGTGATGAATTCTCTCTGTATCGCCTTGTAATTGATCATGGCGATTATGGCATACACAACATGTCAATTACGAAGGATGAATGCGGCAGACCTCTCGTAACGTCCCTCTATGACTGGGAAATGGGGTGCATTATACCGGCCATATTATCTGATCCAGAATTGCATGTGACGGCTACACTAGTGGCAGCCGAGAATACTGCTCCTGAGAATGACGATGATGTCAGCCCAGAGAAACAAACTGAGTACATGCTATGGTCGGAGCAATATTTCAAGGTTAACTCTATCAGCAGTCGTTCTTGACCGAAAAGGTACTGATTCGTTGCAGGCTCTGTACAAATTCGCTCCCGAGTACAAGGATGTAATCTGTGCAAGAAAGGATGCACGTCATCTATGGTTTGCACTGCGAAAGTGGCAAGGTGACGATCCAGAAGGTTACTTTGGGGAACTCGGTCGCTGGGCTGAAAAGAGAATGAAGGAACTGGAGAGTGTCGTGACCGACTAGTTATGATACGCCGATGTAGGGATCTATTAATCTAGGGATGATTTCTCTTATCTCTGCTGATCTGACTTGGGGAAGCGCCAACGCAGTTCCGGCGTGGCATATATCGGATGTCAGCCTCATCTAAAAAGATTGAGTGAGATCAAAGGTTGAGATGAACAAAGAAAAATACCTACACCAACGGCATGGTTCTGACTTGATAGTAGGATCATTACTATCCTTGAAATCCTCAAGATCAGTCGAATTCTCAGCAAGAAAAGTTTCAATCTTCGATGTGCTGGCTTTGGGGTGACGGGGTGCTCCTAACTCTATTCCGCCGGGTTCTAGGACTCAAGACAGCAACGCACCTATCAAGGGGTTATGTATGAACAGGTGGATCAAAAGGAGTGTGCCAAGCGATCAAATTATATTGTTATCTGATAAGGCCGCGATTGCGATTTTTCCCGCCATGGATTCTTCTTCTACAAAGACTGTTGTCGTGCTCGGGGCGGCTTATGGAGGTGTGTTCTGATATAGGTTGCAGCGAGAATTGTGCTGATAACAGCAGGCTGCCGGGCGGCGCAGATTCTCGCAGGCGGCCTCCCCGAGGGGTGGAGGGTGCTGCTTGTTGACCGCAACTCGTACGTCGCCAGATGCCCGCGCTTTACAGTGTACTGACCAGCGTGTAGACATATGAACAGTGAGGAACGCCACAGTTTGTTTGATTTCCGCTGACTGTGTACAGACGTCTACATCTTCCCGCGCGTGTCCGTCCTGCCCGGCCACGAACACAAAGCCTGTGCGCCACTGCTCAGTTTTCCATTCCTCGCCGCTGACCTGCCCAGTCATCCCGCTCTCCAAGGTCTTCCTCTCAGACAACCCGTCCCATCGCTGTCTCCAAGCCACCGTTACATCCATCCGCACAGACTCGGTCACTCTCTCCCGCGCGTTCCCTGAATATGGCCTGTCTTCCACAATTGTGCCGTACGACTACATGATATACGCCCTTGGTTCTCTCCTCCCCGCCCCGCTCGACCTCTGGCGTACAGACGCCGCCAGCAAGCTGCCAATTTACCGCGGCACCAAGCCCCAGGGCATCGCGTGGATGAAACAGCACCAGGAAATCGTCAAGGACGCGCAGAGTGTCCTCGTCGTGGGCGGAGGAGCGCTCGGCATTCGTACGTCACCATTACCGTCCCTTACTGCCCATCTCACCCTCTGTAGAATTCGCGACGGACATTGCGACGATCTACCCCGAGAAGAAAGTCACACTACTCCATTCTCGCAAGCGCCTGTTGCCCCGCTTCGATGAGGCCATGCACGACGAGAGTGAGCATTGTTTTTCTATACTTACCTTCTGCGCTCACGCGTGTCGCACACGCAGCCATGAAAGTCCTCGAAACGATTATAAACCTCGAGGTCATCCTCAACGAGCGCCTTGACCTCTCCTCCCTCGACCCAAGCACAACACAGACGTGTACGGGCACACGGACAGTGCGCACGCTCCCCGGCCGAGAGATTGCCGCTGACCTCGTCGTGAGTCCCCGACAAAGACAAACTCGCGCTCAAGGCTCACCGTTTGCAGCTCATGTGCACAGGCCAGACGCCCAACACGCGCCTCCTCGCCGAACTCGACCCTGCCACGGTCGAACCCACCACCGCCCTCGCGCGCGTCTTGCGCACTATGCAGCTGTGTCGTGTGCCGCCGGAGGCTGCGGCAGGAGCAACGATGATTACAGAAAACACGACGCCCTACCCTCACATATTCGTCATCGGTGACGCCGCAGACGCGTTCGGCGCTATTGCCGCGGGGCATAACGCGTATTACCAGGTGAGCGTCCAACCATCTAATCCATCCACGGGCTTTTTATTGTTTTTTTTTCTTTCTAATGAAGGGCGAGGTCGCGGCGCGGAACGTCCTCCGGCTGATCAATAGAGCCTCGCGCGAACGTGAACCAGAGCCAGAGCCACTCGAACAGTACAATCCCGGGCCCCCCGCGATCAAAGTATCCCTCGGTCTCGTGCGTCCTCTTTCCTCTTTTCTTCCTTCCTTCTCTTGGTTGTTCTCTCTTTCCCTCATTTCCTCGTTTCACGCTTCCTTCTTTCATGTTTCCCTGTTTCCTTTGTTTTATCAAATCCAATCTTCCCCGTTTTTCTGTTGCCCTGTTTCACGTTCCTCGTTTCCCTGCTTCTCGTCCAATTCCCACTTCCTGACATTCTCAGATTCCCACTCCACGTTCCCACTCACTCACCCACTCCCACATTCTGACATTCTGTCATCCCTACATTTCCCTCTTCTCACTTCCTCTTCTCACTCCCTTTTCTCACTTCGCACGACGCAGGACACTGCCGTCTTCCAGTCGCAGGGGGTCGTGGGCCGCCGGGAGGGCGGCGCCGGTGCGCGCGAGGACCTGGGGGCCGCGCTCATGTGGCCTGCGTTGGGGTTTGCGGTTGCTGAGGGGGAGGAGTGGATGTTTGAGTAGGGGGCGGGGGAATGGGAAAGGGGGCTTAGAAGAGAGGAGAGAGGGCGGATAGAGGAGCTAGAAGTAGAACTAGAAGAAACAGGAATAAGAATAGAGGTTCACTAACTGGATACGAGCGCTGTGGTCAGTGAATTCTGTGACCATGGTACGAGTGTGAAGCGTCCATGTGTCTCTCATTTCATATTGCGAGCCAAAAAAAAAAGAAAAGAAAAGACCAAAAACCCTCTCCTGCGCGTCATACGATACGAACAACACGGGCACCTAGACTCGCTCAGAAGGAGAGGGAGAAAGCAGATAAGAGTTTTGCTGGCTTGAGGAACTCACATTCAAGGAACACATCAGCCACAGCTCGAAAATATCTGTGGATAAAGATAAGGTCGGGTTTTCCCAAATGACACAAGACAGATCTGGGATATATTATAGGGTATGTCGGGAAAACAAAATGTAATAATGGACACATCCGGAATTGAACCGGAGACCACTCGCAATGGTGTACACTGACAGTGCAAAGCGAGCGTGATAACCAACTACACCATGTGCCCTTGAGGATTCAATTCAAAATGGTTTATATATCCTTTGTAGTAAGCAATTGGGGAGGAGGTGCTTTTCTTCTTGAGTATTTAATGGAAGCATTCTATGGCAGGCCTGATTGACACCTTGGAGAAGAAGTCTGTTGCAAACAGTCCGACTTTGAGGGTCTCCAATAGATTAGGCAGTAGATCTCAATAGACGGTTGGTGCTCACATTCAGGACCACTCACTTTCCTGAACTACGAATGAGAGTACTGATCAAACTCGTCACGAAATCGGCGACGTCACTTACCGGCCAACGTCACTGTCACGTAGTTGGGTTAGCCTGGCCCCCTGGAAGTGAGAAAAAAGTTGACTTGGTTTCGAACACCCCCTTGATGCTTCTCAACATCTGATGATCTTCCATGGGATCGAATGTCTTCCCTTGGGACTGAGTCTCTTTGATACCTAACGACGTTGTGAATCCTCAGTTGTTTCTGTGGACTTCAAGCTCGAGCCTAGTCTGCTCTTCTGAATGCGCTGAATGCGTGGTCCATGTCTGTTGCTCCGAGTCCTCATCCTGGGATTCCATCGGCGCCCAACGCCTTGTCCATCAGTAGTTCTGATGCAGATCTCTTGAACCTAAATGAATACAGCGCGCATCTAAGATTGATTTCCCTATTACCTATATAAACACTTTACAAGTTAGTCACCAATTCTTCAGATCATTCTCACTCCTACCTTTGACTCTATACCTCCCACTCAGAAGCGCCCGAAATGTCTCATCATAACGCCCAGCAACCTGTCATTCAGCAGCCCTTACCATCACAGGGCATGGCCGTCAACCCCAGGAACTCGCTCAACAAGCCTGAAATACAGGGCGAGGGTAGAGAATGGAGCTACGGTCTTTGCGATTGCGCTAGCGTTGGAACATGCAAGTTTTTCTTTTTTTAGTTGAATCTATGTTGAAACATGTATTTATAGGCTGCCTGGCATGGTGCTTGCCCTGTATCGTATACGGATCTAACAAAGGACGTCTGAAATATCTTGAGCGCAATAACGCAGCCGACCCAGACCGTGGAGGTACGTGCAACGACGATTGCATCCTCTATGGCGTCATCGGGGTCTGTCTTGGTATTGCATGCGTCTTGCAGGCGAGTAAACTCGTTTGATAAGGATACTTCTGAGATCACCAATACATTCATTTCTATTCATAGATCAAAAATCGTGAGCAAATACGCAGTCGCTATGGTATCAAGGGGGGAGGTTGCACCGATTGCTTGACCTCTTGTTTCTGTTCTCCCTGCGCGCTCACGCAGGAAGAAGCGGAAATAGAACTGGAGGAAAAGGCCTTGACTCAACAAGGTGGCCATCATAAAGCGTAAAAGACAGCGCTGGGTCTCGTGTTTGATCGCTCCTTGGGCTCTTTTGTATCTGTAATCATATTGATATGTCTGTCTCCATCAATCTCAAATTGGTCATATGAGAATTTCGAGTTATAGGACCTGCCGAGATACATTGAGAAGGTGACTTCGCAATCCCTATCTAGACCCAGAGTGATGTACAGTACTTTAGCCTTGGTATCAGCCTGGCTACGCAACACTACATCAAACCAGTCACAAGGGATTTCAGTCGGTTACGCACTGTGATCATTTCCCATGACCTTAAGTTGTTTCAACATGAATAGCAAGTCCTCGAGGACGATGCGGTAGTGGAGATATGTGCACAAAGTGAGCTCGAGAAGTTTCGCTGTTCCTGTCAAGCTTAATCTGCATGATGTTGTGAGGATCATTTTCGTCGCCAACGTCAGTGGTATATTCTGAACCTTATGTTCATGAAGCCTAGCATAAACCTCATGTTCTGGATAAGAGCAGGCAAGACAATGCTCCAACTGTCTTTGAACAAGAAAATATGTTTTTCTAAGACAGTATGCTTTCAGACACCGCTGATTGGAGACAGAGAAACATGTGGATGGTCTTTCGAAGATGATGCAGTTCTTGTCACCAACAGAGATATTGAGCAGTGATGTGTTCCTCTCCCAATCCAGTGTAAAAAATGTGGGCAGTTGCAAGGTTGTCGAGGAGTGGATGGCGGGCGTAAATGTACATATATCCTCCACAGCCAATAGTACTATAATATGATTAGCCATGATTCTCGGAAATGCTGCCTCTCTTTTTTTCCTTTCTTTTTCTCGCTCCGATACCCACCCCTAGCACATGTGATGGGTGTGTTCGCATAAATGCACGTGACGTGTCGGTGAGCAGGAACTTGCTAGCGAGATCCTGCCATGGTATTATGACAGAGCAAGGCGCAATAAAGGCTATCGACAAGACTTCGGTGCATCGAATTACTTCTGGACAAGTGGTTATTGACCTCCAAACTGCGGTGAAGGAGCTAGTCGAGAACAGTCTCGATGCTGGAGCCACAAATATCGGTCAGCAGACACATCTCCTCGAAAGTTTTCTATTTTGACGCGTTTGAAGAGATCCGATTCAAAAGACACGGGTTGCAGAGTATCGAGGTTGTTGACAATGGTTCTGGGATTCCAGAACAATACCATGACAGTGTTGGTGCGTCAATGCGCGGCTTGTATACAAAATGATTTACCTTTTGTGTAGCGCTCAAGCATTACACGTCTAAGCTGTCGACGTTCTCAGATCTTACCGCCGTGCAGACGTTTGGTTTTCGGGGTGAAGCACTGTCTTCGTTATGTGCCTTGTCAGAAGCTTTAGTTGTGAATACCACCACTGAACCACCCATGGGAGTTTCTTTAGCGATGGATGTGAGTGGGAAAGTCATGAAAAGATCGACGATTGCACGGCAGGTCAGTGTCAAGAATATTGTGTTCTTCGCTTACTCAATGAATCATTACACAGCGAGGAACCACTGTTTCCGTGACAAACCTTTTCAAGCCTCTTCCCGTCCGCCGAAAAGAGTTTGAGAGGAATGTAAAACGCGATTTTGGGAAGGCGCTTGGGTTGTTGAACGCGTATGCACTAGTTGAAACAGGGGTTCGGTTCACCGTCAACAACACTGCAGATAAAGGGTATGTCCCTCTTAGAAATAACAACAACTCGGCCTCATTACATGTAAGCCAGAAAACCGTGCAACTTCGGACTACTGGCACCTCATCTTCTCGGGCTGTTGTCTCCGAATTATGGGGTCCTAGAGCGCTCGAAAACATTGTTAATCTCGACCTGAGCTTCGAGGTTGACAGGGACAAGATTTCATTAATAAGGACTTCAGGGTCATTTCCAATTTGATCTGGCTATTATTTTTTCTAAATGACTTCGCAGCTATGATAGTGATTTGACTCTTATTACGGTATCTGTCAAGGGCCTCATCTCCAAGTTTTCTGTCGGAGGAGGAAGAGCTGGTACCGATCGCCAATTTTTCTATGTCAATGGTCGCCCATGTAATCTGAACAAAGTGAAGATTTTTGTCCTGTAACTTGGCTTATATTTGATGCTTGAAGTAGATTCAGAAAACTTTCAACGAAGTTTACCGATCGTTTAATGCTACCCAAGCCCCCTTCATCCTTGCTGACTTTATCATACCTCCTGGTACTGATTTCTTCCAAGTCTTTTGATTAGCTCAATGAGTATGATTACCCTTAGACTCATGCGACATTAACGTCAGTCCCGACAAGCGGACCATATTTCTTTCCAGTGAAAACAACATAATCTCGAAACTCAAGGTGGGTTTCATTCCCTAAACTCCTCGATTCATCGCTTACACTTCTTACATTTTTTTCTCGTGTAGACGTGCCTAGAAGAGACTTTTGCCCCCTCACGGTCAACATACGACGTTGGTACCCCGCAGAGGCAGCCAATGGTACAAGCCACATTACCTATCCGGCCGTCAACACAGAAACGGACATGCCCAGATCAAGGGGAAGTTGATGCCAGAAATGAAGAGGAAGAGCCGGGACCGAACAAGAGACGGTTGACTCGACGGCCTTCATCCCCACCGATGGAAGGCACTAGCGACAAGGAAAAGCAGAATCCGACGTCACGCCTGCCCATTCGTCTGCCGAGCGAACACCGATCCTTGTCACACGGTCGTGCATCATCGACCGAGCGATTTCATGGCATTCCTTCGCCAACTACGTCACGGAGAGCTTCCAAAGCGAAATTTCCAAGCACACCACCTCCACCTCACCCGTCGCCAGGACACGTGTCTCTCATTACAGCTGAGACGGCGGATGTGTGTCAGATAACTGAAGACGTCGAGAACAGCGAGAATGACATGACGGACTTTGGTACTTCTGGTGACACTCCTGTTGTGTTGGACACGTCGACAACGGTGTGGAACCGTCTTGCGCATTCTCAGAATACCACGCCCGCACATAGTAAGGGCGTCCAACTGGAGTCCGGAGAATTAGATCCTCTTTGTAGCGTATGGCGGAGCGAAGGCGGGGAGAAGAACAAGTTGCAGGGGAAGGTGCGTAAGCGTGAGGACGATCTGCAGAACAGGTTTGCCGTTTATGCGAGGACTGGGAGTCAGGTACAGGTTGTTGAACGTGAGGATGAGGTTGACGACGACGACAGAAAAGATGGAGAGGTGGAGGAGAAAGGCCAAACGAAAGAGACGCAGTGGATATTGGATGGTGGAAACGGTAAAAAGACTAACGGAGAGTATCAGTTGGATCCATCGGATGATCTTCCGCCTGCGAGATCCATATCATCACCTGTGCCCAAACTGGTAGATAAGAGCCAGAACAAGTTGACTCGGTCGTCGTCTCCTATAGACGTGGACCTTGATCTCGAGGATAGGCAATCCTCATCTCGTACCATCGACCTTTTGACATCTGATGACGGATTCGACGATTCACATGACCCCTCCATGAAGGACGAGTCATCTTCGATCCTCCGTCATGAAGAAGTCGTCTCTCGCCCTGAGGTCGTTCGTTCGTCTGAAATTGATGGTGAAGACATTACCCTCCGCTTAGACATCGCAAAAATATCCGATGCCTGGTGCCACCTCGAGGGCAACTCTCCAATTAGTCCTAAGGTGGACCATGCTCCACCACTCCACCTCACGTCCGCTGCGGGCGTCTTGAACACGGAGAATGAAGAGAGCGCCGTGAAAGCTCTGTCGCGTATTATTGACAAGAGGGATTTCGGGATGATGGAAATTGTGGGACAGTTCAACTTGGGATTCATCGTCATCCGTAGGCACAAGGCGGTCAGCGAAGAGGATGGACATGGATGCGCGGGTGCTGTGGCGGATGATCTTTTCATTGTGGACCAGCATGCAGCGGATGAAAAGTACAATTTTGAGACTCTGCAACAGACGACCGTTATCAATTCGCAAAAGCTTTTCAAGTAAGTCTTTTTTTGAACTATGCTACGGTAGTATTGTGATTTCCATAATCTGCAAGACCACAGAGAATGGAGCTGACGGCGGCGGATGAGCTCGTTGCTCTGGAAAATTTAGACGTGCTTCGTCGTAATGGGTTTGAGGTTGAAGAGGTTGGCGAGGAAGATGGAGTCAGGCTGGGTGATAGACTTCGCTTGGTGGCTCAGCCAGTCAGTAAGAGTACGACGTTCGATATGAAAGGTAAGCAAGCTGCTTCATTTTCTCAGCTGATCGAGTTTCATTGCTCACGCTTTATCCAGATATGGAGGAGCTCATACATCTTATGCGAGATCGACCGGCGGGTCAGATGGTTCGATGCTCCAAGGCGCGGGCGATGTTCGCCATGAGAGCTTGTCGGAAGAGCGTGATGGTGGGGATGCCGCTGAGTAGGCATCAGATGTCTACGGTGGGCTCATCGGTACCGATCTTTCGGTAGGTGTTCCGACTGATTTATGGATTTCAGGTCGTTGGCCATATGGGAACAATGGACCAGCCGTGGAACTGTCCTCATGGCAGGCCCACCATGCGTCATCTTCTCGACTTGCAGAACGCAGAAGTCGCTTTGCCGAGGCTAGTTAGACGAGTTAATTGGTCGACGTTTCTCAAAGAGTGGTGAATAGGCTGGGTTGTTGTATATGTATAGGGATCTTGAGATTGAAGGCCAGTGTTTATGTATATATGAATATTTGTATGGATCTAGGCACAGAGGATGAGAGGATCGAAGGCCGCCCCTCGAGAGATTATGTACATTTGCAAAAGCAAGGTATTCTCGCGGGCACATGGTGTAGTTGGTTATCACGCTCGCTTTGCACTTTCAAATTTCAATTGCGAGTGGTCTCCGGTTCAATTCCGGATGTGTCCATTTTACATGACTGTTTGTGAATGGTTATGGCTTTGTCTCCATCTTCATGTAACCTATGTATTTATTGTTAGTACACATGGCATCTGACAGATTGTAACAAAAGTCTCTTCTACACTTGGTAAAACCAAAGGTTATGTGGTCATGTGAGCTTCATGTATTGTGTTGAGATCAGGTGGATAGCCACCATGAGCATCAAAAGGGGACCATATCTCTTTGTCCAGGGTCACTGGTCAAAGAGACAATGGACAACAGCAAGTATATAAACCACATATAGACACAATCACCTTCAGTTGATTGCACTAAAGACTGAGGATGACTTACCAGATTATTCTTACATTACAGACAACAAACTTACAGTACCATAGATAGGAACTCATAGTGTATTATTAATAGGTACAAATAGAGTTGATTGCACTAAAAACTGAGGATAAGAACTCATAGTGTAGGGGCAAGGCTAAATGTCTGTAGAACTCCTTCCACAGAGCTAGCAATGCAAGCATCAAGCAAGAGTCAAGTGGGCACAGGGGCAAGCAAGAGTTGGGCAAGGGGTGAGCAGAGCAAGGCAGAGGGTTGGACATCACTAGAGAGCTTACAGTCGATTCAATGGATAGGCCAGAAGGACACTGCTATTGTTCAGCCTAGGGATATTCTATTCACAGGCTGCCTATATATACTACATCAGTGGCTGTGTTAATACTAATACTGTTTAATAATTGGGCCCTGGTATATAATGGAGTATGACTAACAATAATCAATGCTGAGTAGGGTCCATGCATATGACTCATCAAGACTGACTACTAAGAGACGGAAGGGGAAAGGGTGGGCCAAGCGGCCAGTCAGATCTGCTAGGAAGAGGTGTATTGTTGGACTAAGCTCAGAGTAGGGTTGGACATGGTCTGGAAACTGGTTCTCTGACACATAGTGTATTATCTATAGTCTATACAGGTATCCACTTCTAACAGGTTATGGGCTGTGCTGCCTGGTAAACATACCTTGACTATTGCAAGCAGTGACTGCTCATTTATTTTTCTGCTGGATTAACAAATCTGATTACTCCTGCCTAGAAACACATGAAATTGTGTAGACCCTTGCCACACACATTACTCTGCCCACTATGTCACCAGCTAGTGGAACTATGACCAAAGAACTACTGGCGGCTACCAGAATTGCTGAGATGAGACTGATAGACAATTTGAGCAACCCCACTGTGATACCTGTTGAAAAAATCCTGTCATCATGGGCTGGACATATCCTGGACAAGGATGACAGGGTGGGCCACTATAATGAAGCTCAAACTCTCTATGATACAGCTATGGGACTATGTCTTTGACTCACCTCCTGATTTGGACCCCACCTATAAACCACAGGTGTATCTGGCTTGGACAGGAAATAGGTGCCTGGCTTGCTCTTTCCTCAAATATGCTATCTCTCTATTAGAAGAGAAGCTATGCATGGACATCAAAGATTCCATGACCCTCTGGACACAATTGGAAGAGCATCATGGGGGCATGGTCCCTGTCAAGCAAGTCTGTCTTCTACAGGAAGCATTAACCACAAAGTGCACTTCAACCAAGCCTTTGACAAAAATGGTCAATGTGATCTTCAAAAAAATTGACCAAGCCTTTGATGCAGGAGAGGTTACCAAAGATTTCCTGAAGTCCATCAATGTCTTATCCACCCTCTCTGACAAGTCTTATAATTATATCTGCTCTATTATATCCCATGACCTGGGACTAGCAGGCAGCACCAAGGCATATGGTCCAGCAGAGATACGGCAGTTCATCAAAGGAGAACAGACTCTCCTGGAGGCAAACAGATCTAGCATGACCCCCATTTACTTGGCACCAACCATGTATGCTGTGAGGTCCCAGCAAACTAGTATGTTCTACATGTAAGGCATGAGATTGCCTGGTACATGTGTATATGGGGCACATGGCCCTATGGTGCATTCTGAAGAGGGGTGCAATGGTGGGTAAGACCCTGGAAGATTATAAGGCAGCCCAGCTCACCTACTATAATAAGAAGAACAAGGAGAAATTGAAAACCTCTAAGATCATATTCACTCCAACAAGTGGTGGAAAGGTGTTCACTCTGGAAGGCAACTCAGACATAACAGCAGCATACCTCACAATGCAGGTCTCACAGACACAAGCCAAAATGCAACCTGAGTTTGTGGGGCTGATATCTAACACTTCCCTGGCCAATGACCAAATAACAGAAGCAGGGAAACTAGAAATAGATGTGTGGATCACATTTGAGGAGGAGCTGAGAATCAACATAGACTGCTTACAAGACAAACCTGACCAATGCCAGGAAACTGCCCTATCTTGTGAAAATAAAATCCAAGAACCATTCATCCTAGATTCTGGCACTACAGTACACAACATAAACAACTTTGTATCCATCTGAACAATCAACAAGAAACCCATTCATGGAGTAGGAGGATCAGTGATTGTAGCATTGGAACTGTATGCCTACAGATCACAGATAACTTGTTCCTAGATCTCAATGACGTACTATATGTCCCTAAGTCAACAGTAAAGCTACTATCTATAGGCAAATTGGCACAAACATTTGGGATTGTGACTACATTTGATGACACAGGGGCAACTATGACTATCAAGAACAATGAGAAACCTGTCACAACTAGAACTCTCCTTCCAACACAAAATCTATATGCTCTTGACACTGCTTCCGATTACACCCTTGCAGTCCACACATTACCTGATATTTGGACCTGGCATCTCAGGCTGGGACACATGAACTACAAATCTATCATCCAGATGGCACATGCAAGGATGATTTCCTTCTCCATAAAGCCTCCAATTTGTAACCACTGTATTCAAGGACACCAGTTCCAAAGAAGAGGGAGGAAGAAGATGGACACAGGGCTGCAAGAAAATTGGAGAAAGTGTGGGTAGATCTTGTGGGTCAGACAGCCATGACTTCTTGGACAGGCAATAACTATGTTATGAATATTGTGGATGACTACACTAATAAACCTTGGTCAATTCCCTTAAAATTGAAGAATGATGCATTCAATGAACTAAAAACATAGATCTTAGCCTGTAAAAATGAAACTGGCCTGAAACTCCAGATACTGAGAACACAGCAAACTTAATGGCAATAAACATAAAGAATGGTACAGAGAAAGAGGGATCCTGCTAGAGGTCGGAGCTCTCTATACTTTGGCTCACATGAGGAGAGTAGAATGGATGCATCAAACACTCAAGGGGAAAGCATGAACAATGAGACTTGCCACAAAATGTCCTCCAAACTTATGGGATGAATTTTTCTTAACCACAGTACATCTTCACAGGCAGACAAAAACAAACATCAGCTGTCCACAACATCACATCAGATGAACTCTGATATGAAAGGAAACCAAATTACTCATATATAAGAGCAATTGGCTGCCATGTCTTTGTGCTGATTCAAAATCAGTACAATCCCAAGATATATGAGTGTTCAATTGAATGTATACTGATTGGTTATGATACAAACTTGAAAGCCTACCAATGCTACAACAGAGCCACTCAGAAGGTCTACAGTTTGTATCACATTTGTTTCATTGAGAGCCATCATGATGCTACTCTTGCTCCACTCCCACAGCTGGACAATTGCTCCACAAACCCCAAAAACCAAGTACCTCTGACTATAAAGTCTATAGCCAAACAAGCCATCAAGACCCCAACCTCAACTTCACCAGCCACCACTCCTACTAAAGCCTGGAGGTTGTGCAAGGCTATGTTGGATGTTAGTTTTGGTCATGTGGCATAAAGAAAGCTGCTGAAGGAAGGGTCTTGCTTTGGAAGCTTGAGATGCATGAAATGTCAAGAAGGTGAGGAGTCAAGCAGGGCAGGTGGGAGGGGACTTCTATTTTAGGCTGCCTTCTATTTTGAGACCTCTGGGATAGTTCCAAAGTGGTCTGGAGTTTTCTGGACTTCTATTTTTGGACAACCAAAGCAGTTTCTATTTTGGGACCTCCAGAACTGTTCCAGAGCAGTCTAAGTACTCTGGACCTCCTCCAGAGTTAGGGTCCAGGCATGGTCATGCTGTACAGTATGCTCCCATGCCTCCACAGCCACACCTAATGTGCCATACCCTGGCAGAGGAGTCCTTAGACTTGTTCTCTTTGGATTTTCCTCTGCCAGGTAATTAGCTACAGTTCTGTCATATCATACCATTCTAATATACTGTGGATTTCCCTCTGCCAGTTGCATGACTTAGCCACAACCTCTGGAGGTTGCCCTTACAGTGGAACAAGTCTAAGGACTCTGGCCCAGAGTGTTAGGTTCTGTTGATGGTGGGGGCTTCTTTCCTAAGCAAGACTTCACAGGGTGGACTTGAGGTAGCTACAGATACAAAGTCCTACGTGACAGCAAAGTCTAGGATTAAGTCCAGGGGTTTGTGCAGGTGTGTTTGACTTAGGAGGTTGGAAGGAGGTGGTTTCAGGCTGCTAGGACAAGTCCAGGGTTGTGTAAGGCGCTCCAGGATATGGAGCATGGGTCCAAAATTAGGGAGATAGGTCTGGGCTTAGTCCAGGGAAGGTGAGATGAGAAAAGGACAAGATGAGCTTTGAAGAAAAAAAAGAGGTGGAAAGGAAATGAGAACAAGACAGGGTGGAAATGAGTTGAAGGGATCAATGAGAAAAGGGTAAAAGGAAACAAGTTAAAGGGAAAAGAAACTTAGGAGAAAGAATAAGAGTTTATGAAAATAGATGAGAAAACTGAGATGAGATATGGAGAGTATGAGGTGAAGGAGACTCAGACAAGATAATGCAAATATCAACACTACTGGTACATGTTGACTACCTATGCTTTAAGTACACAACAGGGCAGGCTCCAGGACAGCGGGATCAACAGTGTCTATTGTCAGGTGTTGGGCATGATTGCCAGAGTGATTGCCAGGTAATGCAGACAATGGTAGGTTGGGCTGTAGCTGCAAGTGTCAGGCATGATTGCCAGAGTAACAGGAGTGATTGCTAGGTGATGCCAGGGTGATGTGTCTGGGGCCATGCCATGGGAAAGTCTGGATTGATGTGGGGAAGTCCAGGGTTGTGGTGATTGCTGAGCGTCAGAGTTGGGGAGGCAGCAAACCCAGGGGTGACAAGTGTCACAGTGGTGGTAGGTGTGGCATCATGATGGTTGGTGGAGCAGCTGGGGGGTCAGTGGTGTTGTTCCAGGGTGGTAGGGCAAGGTCTGGGAGTAGATCATGACATAGAGGCCCCCTATAGCTTACCAATCTTTTAGGCCCCTATCTGTCACCTCTCCACCAGACTTAAGCTCCTCTGTTCTCATTGTCACAATCCACCCCTGCTGCCGGTAATCCACCAACCACCACCAATACCTAGCCCTGGCCCTAGTACTCCCAACCTCACCAGACCAGCTCCACAAAGCCCTGGGCCTAGACTGCTACCAAGACTGGCCATCTTCAACGCTATCAGCACCATCAGCAGCCATCAACACATTAGCAGCCATCAGTACCCATCACTGCTGCTCACACCACATTAGCACTGGCCCCAGCAATCCACAGCTGCCCATGCCACCATCAGTGCCAGCCCCAGCAATCCTTGGTTGCCCATGCCACCATCAGCGCTGACCCCGGCAATTGCTGAACTATCACCACCCATCAACACCACCATCAGCGCTAACCCTGGCAATTCTTAGTACCCTCCCTGCCCCAAAAGGCAACCACTACACATTGATGCATCACTTCAGCCTGAGTCCTGTGCCCTGCATCCACTCCTCACCTCCTTGCCCATTCCATGCCTCCATGCTCCCAAAGCAAGACCAATCATTTGTGAGCTTCCTTTACACCACTTGACTGATCTTGATGCTTGCAGCACCTTGCACAATCCCTGGGCTTCAGCAAGAGTCTTGGTGCCATCACACAACTCCTTGTACAAACCCCAGGCTCTAGCAAGATCTCCTGCACCACAACATGCCCCAAAGCCTGGGCCTGCAGTCCGGAGCCTACCTGCCCTCCTGTATATAAGTTGTAGTGTAGCCTCTAGTACAATAGTGTTGATATTGCCAATCTTTCCTGGTTTCTAGTCCAGCCTTTGTACTCTTATTATTTCTATTGATCTTGCCCATCTCACCTCTATTTCTCCATTGTCTCGTACTTGACTTGTCTAGTCTCTACTCTTGTATTACTCATCTCGTTCTTGCCTCAATCTATCTGCTTCTTTCTTCTGGTCTTTCTCAATGTCATGACCCACTCCCAGAGCTCGCCCACCACCCTGGGACAACACCACTGACACCCCTGTACTCCCCCAGAACAACGCCAACCGCCCCCGCCACCCATCACAACACCACAACAAGCCACAGTGACACCTGTTACTCCTGGGTTCGCCACTCCCTTGACCCTGACACCCAGCAATCACTGTGACCCTGGAATGTCCTGCATCAACCCAGAACTTCCCATGGCATGGGCCGCCCTCAGACAGGTCACCTCAGCATCCCCTGGCAATCACTCTGGCGATCATGCCTGACACCTGCAGTCACGGCCCAACTGCCATCACCCGCATCACCTGGCGATCACCCCAGCAATCATGCCCAACACCCAACATGGAACCAGGCTGAGCCCACCACCCTGGAGTCTGCAGTATTTAAGGCCTATGTAGACAACTTGTATGCTAGTGTTGATATTGCAAACTATCTTACAATCTCCTTTGCCTTGTACTATTGTATCTTGTCTCAGTCTCTTGGTATATTCCTGTTAAACTTCCATTCTATCTTCTTCAAGTCTCTTTTCTCCTCTCAGTCTATTTCTTTTACTCCTGTCCTTGACTTCTTTTCCCTGGTTTAATCTCGTCTCATTCTTTGTCCACTTTCTTGTCCCTTTTTCTCCTTCATGGCTTGTCTCGCCCCGGCCTTGCCTTGCCTCCCCTGGACCAAGCCCAGGCTCACCTCAGTAATCCTGGACTCATGCCTTGTACCCCCAGAACCCCAGCACAACCCCGGACTCACTCCCATAGCCCAGACCTAACTCCTCTATTCCTCCACACAGCTGAATTCATCTGCCCTAGCCCCAGATTCAACCCTGGACCCCGTAATCACGTAAGACTTCCTACTTGTAGCTACCTTGAGTCTGCCTCATAAGGTCTTGCTTAGGAAGAAGCCCCTGCAGTCAACAGAACCTGATACTCTCTAAGTCTCCTCTCTAAGACTTTGCCTCTCTCTCTCTCCGCCTTTCTTCCTCTTTTTCTCTTTGTCTCTATTTCCTCCTAAGTCTCGAATTCTTTTGACTGCACCCTACTCATTTCCCTTGACCCCAGCCCCAGGACTTAACGAGTCCTGCATCTGAACTCTGGCCCACCAGCACTCGCTTCCTGGGACTTATTCTCAGCCCCAGAGCTCATTCTCAACCCCCAGAGTTCCTTCAATAGCTCTCTGAACTAGTCTTGGTCCCTCCATACTCACCCTTTCCTCCTCAATCCCAGTTTGTATGCTGCGCCCACAATTCTGGTTGTGCATGTAGACATTGTGTTTGCCAAGTAAGGATTTGCCTAGTGGTCTGAGCCTCTATGGTCAGCAGAACCTGACACTCATGTCTCAGCCAGCCCCTTCAGATCCTCCCTTGGACACTCCAGTCCCACAGAACAATGCCTGGAGTTGCCTGCTCCAATTAGAAGCACAGGTGCAACTAACTCAGACTCATTATCACTCCACACTTCCAAACATTCCACCCTCTGCCAAACAACCAAAACTATCTTTGATTCCCTATAGATGCTCCTTGAGTGCCTCCCTACAGCTCCTGCTGCATCCTCTTCTTCTATGCCAGCCCAGTGCTTCTCTGCTGTGAGAATGGCCCCTCTTGCTCCAGGACATGCCAACATTCTCCACCTGGCACTTCCAGATGCATATAATAGTGACCACACATCCAGAGAGCATTTCCTCCAGTCTTGCATCACCTACATCCAGCTCTGCAGTGACAATTTCCTCTTTGACAAGCTGAAGATTGCATGGGTCCTGTTCTACATGAAGTTCAGGCAGGTGGCAACCTATGCAATGCAAGTTTTTCAGTGCCCCAAAGAAGTTGCAGGATTTGGGGACTGGGCCACATTTGAACAGAAGTCCTAGAATGAGTTCTTTCCTTGGAACCTAGCCAAGACTACTGCACTAACTCTATAATACAAGGACCAGTATGGGCAAGGCAAGAGGTTCCTGGACAAGTACATTGACTCATTCCAGGTGCTCATGGAACAGGCCAACTATTCTGATGGCCTGCAGTTCTGCCTCACTTTTTGTGAAGGGCTGCAACCTGCCCTGATAGATCAGATTGACAACTTAGCAGAAGGAAGGCCAGCAAACAACCAAGTAGACTCCTAGTACCAGGTGGCCTGGGACCAGTAGCAGTTGATGGAGCTCAAGCACAACCTTTGCCAGGCAGTAGCCCCTGCCCCCACTAATTGCTTGCTGTTCCTGGCTCCTTGACCTTGCATGCTTCCAAAGCTCAACCCTCTTTCCACAATGCCCCCAGCATGTTCCCCACTACCTCCTGGAGTGCCAATAGACGTCAATGCTTCTCACCAACAAGCTGCTCTCTTTCTCCTGTGCTGATGCTGTGGTGCCTCTAGCTACTTTGTCTGGAGGTGCTCTCTGGGCCTTGAGGTCCAGTACCTCATCCTAAAAAGCAGGAGGAGCTTCTCCTGCAGCTCTTGGCTGCCTGGGACAGTGTCAGTATTCCCTTGCCCAATGCAGCAACCTCAGACCACCCTGAAGAAGAAGTGCCTGGTGACCTAGTGACTATGGAGATACAGGAGGAGGGTTTTCAGAAAAGCAGCAGGTGAATAGTATGCCCCTGCTGCCTAGTGCTAATCAATTTGCTTGCCTGTCAGTAGAAGAGATTAATACAACTTCTGATGACTCCCTTGCACTGCCTACTGTAAGCACTCCCTTTGACATACCCAAGGCCTCCACCCAAAAAAGGCCTCAACTCCCTGCTTGGAAGCGCCACCTTTCATGCTGTTATGTAGTGGCCTCAACCTCATCTGCCAACCTGCTCCAGCTCAATGTTGAAGTTGAGACCACAGATACTCAACAAGTCTGGAGTGTTGTTGCTCTCCTGGACTTCAGAGCAACTGGGCTCTTCATGGACACTGCCTATGTGGAGCACCATCAGCTCACCACCCAACTCCTTCTTGCTCCAATCCCAGTGTACAACATCAATGGCACCCAAAATGAAGCTGGCTCCATCTGTATAGTAGTGGACCTCATCCTCTTGTACAAGTCGCATGCAGAGCAGGCCACCTTTGTAGTCACCAGCTTAGGGAAGCAGGACATGATCCTCAGCTTCACTTGGCTCTAGGAGCACAACTCAGAGATTGACTGGGCCAACAGCAAGGTCAAGATGAGCCAATGCCTCTGGCACTGCACCACTTGCATGAAGGAATCAAAGAAGAAGCGGCGCACCACTCAGCAAGAATGTGTGTTATGACCTGCCACCACCGCTGGTAACCTGCCAACCACCGCTAGTACTCAGCCCCAGCCTCAGTACCCTCAACCTCACCAGGCCAGCTCCACAGAATCTGGGCCCAGACTGGCCCTCTCCAGCGGCCATCAGCACATCAGTAACCATTAACACCTATCACCACCCACATACGCCACATCAGCGCTGACCCTGGCAAACACTGGCTGCCCACACCACCATCAGAACCTGCCCTGGCAAACCCTGGCCACTGACACCACCATCAGCGCTTGCCTCAGCAATCCCCAGCCCATCACCAGCAATCCCCGATGCCCTCCTTTCCCAATCAGGCAACCATCATAACTCACGCATCAACACATCACCCTGGTCCAAATCCCGTGCCTGCACCCCCTCCTTGGTTGACTCCTTGCCTTCCAACCCATTCCATGCCTCCATCAAAATCCATGCTTTGTGAGTTCCTTTACGCCACTCGACCAACCCCAATGCCCGCAGTACCCTTGCACAATCCCCGGGCTTCAGCAAGAGTCCCGGCGCCACCGCACGACTCCTTGCATGAACCCTGGACTCTAACAAGAACCTCTGCACTGCAACTCACCCCAGAGCCCAGGCCCATGCTCCCAGAGCCTCTCCGCCCCTCATATATAAGTTGTAGCATAGCATCTGGTATGGTAGTGTTGATATTGCCCATTTTTCCTGGTCTCCAGTCCAGTTTCATACTCTTGTCAATTCCATTAGTCTTGTCTAGCTCATCTCCATTTCCTGGTTTATCTTGTACTTGACTTGTTCTACCTCCTACTCTTTTATCACTCATCTTGTTCTCATCTCAATCTATTTGCTTTTCCTCTCTGGCCTCCTTCTCTAAGTTTCCTTCTCTGTCTCTCTCCTCTCTCTCTTATTCTCTCTTCCTCCTTGTCTCTTTGTCTCTGCTCTCTTCAAGTTCCCAACTCTTTTCACTGCTCCCCTGCCTTTTTCCCTTTGACCCCAGCCCCAGGACTTAACAAGTCCTGTGTCTGAACCCTGGCCCACCTACACTCACTTTCCTGGGACCTATTCCCAGCCCTGGAGCTCCCTCAATAGCCCCTTGGACTAGTCTCAGTTCCTCTGTACTCATTCCCGCCCCCTCAATCCTGGTCTGTATGCTGCGCCCGCCACCCTGGTTGTGCATATAGACTTCATGTGTGCCAAGTAAGGATTTGCCCAGTGGTCTGAGCCCCTATGGTCAGCGGAACCTGACAATGTGCAGCTATCCAGGCATGTCAAGTGGAACACCACCCTTTTACAAACCTGAACCTGCTGGATCTCTTGCCTCTGGCGTTCTCTTGTAGAGAGGCCCTCTACAAGGATGACAGGCATGGTGAAGGAAACTCTGAGCAGGAAGAGAAATGTCAAGGGGAGTTCCAGCTTGCACTGGACCTAGAGCAACTGGACAATGCCATCAAAGTAGGAGACTGCATCTACACCACCATCCTCATGACACTGTCTTCTCTGGAGGAGATCCAGGCCAATCAGACCACCTCCTAGCAGTTGGCTGAGGCCCTTGCAATGAGCGCCCAACCCCAGGCCTTCCAGGATGCAGTCTTCAACTACTTACACAACTTTGAGGATATATTCTTCAATGCTTTGTTTAATTCTCTCCTGAAATGCAAGCAGTGGGACTATGCCATTGAACTAATACCCAATGCAAAGCCTGCCAACTGCAAGGTCTATCCACTCACACCTAAGGAGCAGGATGAACTGGATGCCTTCCTCCAAGAGAATCTCAAGTCCAGACATATCCATCCCTCCAAGTCTTTGATAGCCTTACCCATGTTCTTCATCAAGAAGGATAGCTCTCTCTGGTTGGTCTAGGACTACCAGGTGCTCAATGCAATGACTGTCAAGAACTGCTACCTCCTTCTGCTTATCTCTGAGCTTGTCAACAACCTCTGGGGGGCCAGAGATAATGCTGACATAGTCCTCCTCTCTCCAGAGCTGTTTGCCATCTGCACTCTAGAAGGGGTATCCATTCAGGGAGCCAAGTCCACATCCTCCAGAATATTTACTGGGGCAATTGGAATGGGCTCCAGGAGGACTCCATGGCTAAGGCTGCACTAGCCTTCTGCTCTAGTAAGACCCCTGGAGCCCAATCTGTGTGCATGGACAAATGGGGGTTACAGGATGGTCCCCTCACCTTCTGCAGTCACATCTACATCCCAAACAACACAGAGCTCCAGAGGCGTATTGTTTAGCAACACCATGACTCCTGAATCAGGGGGCACATCAGCTGCTAGAAGATGTTGAAACTTGTGTCCTGGAATTACTGGTGGCCCCAGATGTCCTGGTACATTGGGTCCTACACCAGCATCTGCAATCTATGCCTCTAGACCAAGCCCCAACACCACTTTCCTGTCAGTGAACTGCACCCCCTTCCAGTAACAGCAACGTGCTGGAGCATGGTCTCCATTGACTTCATTATGGAACTACCGGACTCCCACAGCTATGATGCTATCATGGTAGTGGTGGACCTGTGTGGCAAACATGCTCACTTCATTCCCACTCACACCATCTGCTCCACTATGGGTGCTGCCAACCTGTACCAGAAGAAAGTATGGAAACTCCATAGCCTCTCTGATGCCTATGTTTCCAACTACAGTCTGCAGTTTGTAGTGGAGTTCACCTGCAAGCTGTATCAGCTACTCCACATCAAGCTCTACACATCCACTGCATATCACCCCCAGTCCAATGGCCAGACAAAACAGGTCAACCAGGAACTTGAGCAGTACCTCTGCCTGTTCTGCAATAAGCAGAAGGATGACTGGGATGAGCTTCTTCTGGAGGTGGAGTTCCAGTATAACAACCATGTACATGCTGCCACCAAGGTCTCCTCATTTCTCCTGGACACTGGACACCACTCCAGAATGGGATTTAAATCCCCAAGACAGTGGTCCAAGAACAAGGCTGTGAATGAGTTTGTGGACCAGATGCATAAAGCTCAGGAGGAGGCTAAGGTGGCACTGACTAGAGCAAAGGACAACATGGCCTGATACTATAACCGTGGATGACTTCCAGCCTCTATATACAAGCCCAGAGATTGTGTGTACCTGAATAGCTCAGACAGTGCCACTACACAACTCTCTAAAAAGCTGTTCCACCACCAGCTAGGACTATATGTAGTGGAAAGGCAAGTGGGACCCTTGGCTTACCAACTTTGGCTGCCTTCCAGAATGCATCAGCTGCATCTTGTCTTCAACATAGTCAAGCTTATGCCAGCTCCAGATGACCCCATACCTGGATGACAAGCACTGCTACTGCTACCACTAGTCCTTGCCACTGAGGGCCTGGAGTATGAGGTGAAGAAAATCCTGGACAGCCATCTATTCCATCACAAGCTACAGTACAAGATCAAGTGGAAAGACTACGGTATTGAGGACATCTCCTGGGAGCCCACCAACAATGTCCATGTGCCAGCCCTAGTCCAGAAATTCCACCACATGCACCTTAATGCATCCTGGACCATCTGGGGCATCTATCCCATCTCCCCAACTAATCAAGCGGTTCAGGAGCTGTTCTATCCTGTGCATTGAGTTGCCACACTCTAGGGGGGGGGGGGGGGGATGTTAGGGGACTTCCATTTTAGGCTGCCTTCTATTTTGAGACCTCCAGGATAGTTCCGGAGTAGTCTGAAGTTTTCTGGACTTCTATTTTTAGACAACCAGAGCAGTTTCTATCTTGGGATCTCCAGAACTGTTCCAGAGCAGTCCAAGTATTCTAGACCTCCTCCAGTGTTAGGGTCCAGGCATGGTCATGCTGTACAGTATGTTTCCACACTTCCATACCTGTGCCTGATGTGCCATGCCCTGGCAGAGGAGTCTTTAGACTTGTTCTCTTTGGATTTTCCTCTGCCAGGTAATTAGCTACAGTCCTGTCATATCATACCATTCTAATATACTTTGGATTTCCCTCTGCCAGTTGCATGACTTAGCTGCAACCTCCACAAGGTCACCCTTACAGAATCCTTGATCACAATCCCACCAACTCCAAACACATCAAATGACAAGAAACCAAGAGTTATGATATGTGTAAGGAGGAGGCAGAGCTTCACAACCATGCTGTAATCAGACATCATAGCAAACCTTAAAATACAAGTACTAGATATATTTCAGGCTAACTATACAACAGTGACTATTGTTAACATATACAGTCAACCAAGAGTGAGAGAAAGATTGAAGCACATCAAAAATGCAGCAAAACAATTTCAAGAGCTGAGCTTACCACAGAGAAGAGAATGACTTAGGTTGGAGTAAGGCAAAAATTCAGTGTATCTGTGGTATTTCAAGTCTATTTGATAGAACTTGCCAATTAGATTACATATTGTGACATAGATCTATCAATCATTTTTTAATATGAGAAAACCAATGAATGCGTTGTGCATATATAGAACAAATTCTTATTATATAAATTCATGCATAATCTGTGGATTATAGCACTCTGTCCATTTCTCTCCAATTGTACAAGATGAAAAATTTATCCTAAAGAACTACTAGGTGAGATGATGAAAATATTCAATGGATGATATAACATATTGTGAATACAATTGGGCACCTACTCCAGCCATCAGAAGTGGCCATCCACATATTATGCACATCAAGCTGTAAATGGCTTGAAAAATCCCATACTCTCACAGACTTGTTTTGAGAGCCAGAGATGATATACTTGCCATTTGGTGAAAAAGCAACACATGTAACTTGATCAGTGTGACTATTTAACTGTTTCTGTTGTTCACCACTCAAAGCATTCCAAATTCTTACAGAGTTTTCATTTGAGCCAGAAACAATGCACTGACTATTAGGTGAAAATGCAACAAACATGACTGAATCAGTGTGTCCATTTAATTGGTGCAGTTGTACACCATTGAAGGCATTCCATACTTTTACAAAGTTGTCACAAGAGCCAGAAACAATGTAATTTTTGTCAGTGGAAAATACAACAGATGTGACTGAGTCAGTGATGCCATAATTTCTGCAGCTGTGTCTCACTGAAGGCATCCTACACTCTTACTGATTTATCTAATGAGCTAGAGACAATGTATTTGCCATCAGGTGAAAATGCAACAGACATGACTGGAGAAGTATGGCCACTCAATTTTTGCAACAATATGCCACTGAAGATATCACACACTTCTACAGAGTGATTCAAGGAGACAAATGCAATGTGCTTACTGTCAGGACCCTGACCTGGGGGGCTCCTACCAGAGCAAACAACCACCTGAGCAGAGATGATGCCAACAACAAGTATGTGGAACCAAGGATAATCAAA
>JAGGAU010000165.1:0-26078 GCA_017657275.1 Termitomyces sp. T108 | reverse complement strand
ATGTGGCTGATACCTGAATGGGGCTGATCTACCAAGGAGGGATCAGAGCTGGAATTTGATGGGAGGGAATGTGTGGGGGTCCTGACAAGGTAATACAGTCAATTCTACATAGACTAGGGATCAGATACTTACACATGTCTATATTGTTTAGGTCTCCATAGTTCAGATTCCAACACACAACCTCCCAGACAAAGAGTGCATACAATGAATAATGGCTGCCTCAATGCTTGCCTCGAGACCAACAACAATATAATGACTGTGACAAAACCAGAAACACCTTTCCTAGCTATGTTCTGACTGAAGGTGCACAAAAGGTTCATTAATTGATGATCCATTATGATCAATACAGAAAGTTGATTGTAGGCTTGGCTGGGTGACATGGAGTGAAGTCTAAGGAAAGATTGCAACAGGAATCTTAGGGGCATGCTTAGATATAAAGTGTAGACCTAGCATAGCAACAATCTGGCCTGGGAACTTGCAAGGGGGCATTGCCTGGCCTTTGGTCCTTGAAAAGACTGGAATGCCTTCTCGCATGACAGCATCCACCGTTGTTGGGGAGAGGAGATTGCTGCATGAGAGAACAAGGGGGGTGCTACACCAGGTGGTCCTGGGTAGGTGTAACGTTTTGCCTAAAATGGAACACGTCAGAATTGCACTCGACGAACGAGTTGGACTACCTGTCCCATTAGAACAAACTTCGTTACAATACTGTGACCCGTTATGCAGAGTGAACCACGCTCTGATACTGCCAGAGTCATTTCCATCCTAACCGCTACAGTAGGGTCCAATGCGGCTATCAGGTGATTGACTAGAGGGGCGGAATCGGCTGTCCAAGCGTGGGCACCAGAAGCTTGAAGAGAATGAGACGAAACATGGGGAATGGGAGCGGCCGTGCTCCGGGTGCTTCACAGCTGGTAGAGCGGCCTCTCCCCTTGCCGCACCTGGGGGATGCCAATACCTCCGAGAACCACGCGTGAAAAACGACGTGTTCAGGTCACGCACCAAAATATCAACGTCAACCCCAAACTTGCTGTTATTCGTTCAAATAGCGACTATTGATTCAGAAAATGCACGATGTGTATCCAGCAACCCACCTGGGCCCGCTTGTGCAAGATCATTAATGGATGCTGATATGATGGATCCTTGTGTTGATCCATTCCCGACGCTGCATAACGACGCTCGTCTAAGAACATTCCGCTAGGTGCTTTATTTCAAAACATACTCACTCTCAATGACTAGGATAGGTTAGTTCTTTCAAATTCATCGTAGCTGGAATTTCCCTTGACTCTTACGTCCTTGACAGAATCACAAGTCACTGATGACATTAACAAAGCCATCAGCAATGGTGATCTAGAAGGGACGACTCGACTCCTTGACGAGTGGGCCAGTCTCTTCTCCACTCCCCTCGGGCTCCACTTCCTTGAACTAGCCAGTCAGACCGGCTCCGCATCCATCGTCTCCCTCCTCCTTTCTCGAGGCCTCGATTCGACTGGTTATGCTGACGCTCTCATTGCTGCCTGCATACCCGAATATCAGCTTGATGTTCTCCAAGCTTTTGTCGATTCCGGATGGGACATAAATCGTTACCTAGGATACATTGGTGATCTTCTTGCCCTTTGTCTCCCCTCGCCTTCCATGGTCAAATGGGCCATTGAACATGGTGCAGACCCAAATCGAAACTGCAACAACGTGTCTCTTTCTGCTCTCGAGTGCGCTGTCAGCTGCGAGTACCTCGAAAGCGCCAAGATACTCATTGATATGGGAGGTGCACAGATAAATAACACCAACGCTCTCAAGTTTGCTGCGCGCTTTGGGTATACGGACATAATCGAACTGTTGCTTTCGAGGGGAGCCGAAATTAACGAGATTCCGCGCCCGGAGTACGCGTTTGACCTCATGCGTCCTGATACGGGGATGGGAACAGCACTGCATCAGGCAGCGGTGGCTGGTCAGCTCGATGCTGTGCGGCTCCTCCTTGCAAGAGGTGCAGATCCGAAATTGAAAAATCTTGTTGGAAAGACGGCACTCGAACTTGCAAGGGAAGAAAACCACACGATGGTTGCAGATGTTTTCTTAGATTTATCAGTCATGTAATTCAATAATTTTCTTGAGAACACTTATTTGATGCTATTATATAGAAAATCCATTAGACACCAGATAAACCAGACAGGTCCATAGTATCCACAACTCGGGTCCCTTGCAGAGCGAACAAAAATCTGGAAGGAAACCCAAGTTGGGGGTTCTCTCTGATGTTTCCGTCAGAGCCGAAATAATCTCCATTTTTTTCCTGGGGTCGAGCGAGCATACAAGCTGGACGTTTGAAACTCTCATACCCAACGCAAAGACTTGGAGTTTGGTGGTACACGTAACATTTTGGTGAGGGTTTGTTCTTACAAATGCATGTGACCGTGGAGGAACTTCTGTACATTGCCTCGACCTACTACTAGTAGAGATATTCATTCTCATTCTATGGATGTTTCCTCACAAATCAAATTTACATCTGCTCTTCACCCACGCACCCTCAGTGTTGAAATCATCCCCTTGATCTGCGATGCCCTCTATTCTGCCAGTGACAGACAGTTCTCGAGTGGAGAGTTTGAACCAAAATATATCGGATACTTAGCAGCGATGACAGCTACGTGTAGAGCTTTTTCGATACCTGCAAACAGCGACTCTGATGTGAGATGGAGTTCCCGACGCTATTGTTTAAGTGTTTGCCGAAGGACCTTTGGAAGGTTGTAAAAACTCATGAATCCTTCGAATCCTAAGGATTTCCTAGTTTTGTCCTTACTCCTCGAGGCTGAGTTTTTTTGAAGGTATTTCGCCGACATGTCTTATCTTCTGATGCAGAAGCTTGTTTGGTCCAATCGCGTCTCGTGAAACATTTGAATATCTCATACCTCGAATATTAAGACAGATCTAGAGTTATAATAGTATCTTTGAAGGCAAGGCAAGCTCTGGACGCTGCCTCTCCAAACCTCAAACTGTTTCCTAACTTGACATTCCTGTCCTTACTATATGGAGAAGAATCAACAGTCATCTATCGTCACACCGGTCCACATTTATCGAGGTTGCGGACAGGGATTCAATGTCCACAGTGGCGCAATTGTCCCTGTTTTGTCTGAACGCTACCCTGGACTCGATCGAGTAGAGATTGATGATTTCCGCATTTCGCCAAGTTCCTTTGAACGGGGCATACTCGGTTTGCACAAGCTTCGCCACTGAGAGACGAGTTGCAAACTAACTGCCGCTGTATTGAATCATCTCATGGGGCTTCCACATCTCGAGTTTCTGAAATGTCCATTGCCCAACACCCTTCAGATCCCTCCGAGTTTACCAGGTCAGCAGGTATTCCGAGCCTTGCGGTCTCTAAAAAATCACCTGTCGCATGGACGTCCTGCAAATCATCGAGTTTCTTAGCCTGTCACAGAATGCGCAACTCAACCAATTTCATTTCCAATTCTTTCAGCGGCTGGTAAACGAGGATTGGGCATCTTTGTCTAATTCTTTGATCACGACCCTCTCGCATTCATACCTGAAGAAGATTGCAATTCATTGTTACAGGGATCTCCCCCTTCCTATAGACTGTGTTTGCTTTCAAACATCTTCAAAAACTCGTCCTTCATATGGATGAAGGCCTCTCTATGGAGGATACTGATGTAGAAGGATTCATAGAAGCCTTGCCATGCTTAGAGGAGCTTGACCTTGAGTATGAGTTACGGTCACCCAATGTGCCCCGACTTACACTTGCCAGTATCTCTCGGATCGCAGAATGCTACCTGCTCATTAAAAGTATTCATATGATTATTGACGCTACGAAGCCCGACAGTATATCTTGTTCGAAGGCGCCAAATGACAATGGTGTCAAGCTCTATTTTGGAAATTCACCTATCAAAGATAATGACATGCCTCTGGTTGCCTCGTTGCTCCGTCGAATGTTTTCAAATATATTTTTTCTGGACGGTGCCGATCAGCTACCAGACTCGTTGCCATACTTCAACCGACGGTGACAAGTAAAAATCCTGTCCACCTACAGTTCGGATATTCTCCCATCAGGAAAAGAGACGCGCCGTTATTAGCCTCAACCTTACGTGGGATCTTGTCCCATATGTCTTTTGTCTCTGGATACTATGCGCCCAGATATGACATCGATCCCTCGTTCGACCCGGATGACGACAGTCCCTGGTACAAGGTTAGGTCATTGACAATGTATGAAGATCTTCTGATGAGAAGGTACTGAAAGGAGTTCCTTGAAAGTCTATCGAATAATATTATAGCCTTGACCTAAGAACAAGAAACGGTAACCATGGTAGTAGGGTAGTAGTTAGTTAGCAGGTATGGTCATCACATATGAATGGCTTTTGCATGAGCAGCCATTGCCGCCTCCTTAAACGCCTCGCTAAGTGTGGGCTACAACAAGGACTTAGCCTGAGTAAGTGAAGAAAAGAGATGCTGGAACGTACGTGAGCATGGCATGTTCGGGCAACGTCTTCGGAGCTGGCGCCGTACTCCATAGCAAGGCCGGCCTCAGCAATCATCTCACCAGCATTCGGGCCTGTTCAAAAATCAGCTCTTACCGCCCAGCTCATTTATACCTTGCGTGACGCACCGATGATATGAGCACCAAGAATCTTGTCAGTCTCCTTCTCCGCAAGGACTTTCACGAAGCCCTCAGAGTCCAAGTTGGTCTTGGCACGCGAGTTAGCGGAGAAGTTGAACTTGCCAACGTTGTACTGCACACCCGCTGCCTTGAGTTCCTGCTCTGTCTTACCGACCCAAGCAACCTCAGGATGGGTATAGACAACGGAAGGAATAACGCTGTAATTTACGTGGCCATGGCCGTTCTTCATGTATTCCACAGCAGCAATGCCTACCAACAAAAATCAGGAGATTCATCGGGATTGATGCACAAGCATACCTTCTTCTTCGGCCTTGTGGGCCAACATGGGTCCAAAGGTAACGTCACCAATACACTTTATGTGCTTAACGGAGGTAGTAAACTGGTCATCGATGATAATGCGACCCCTGTTGTCAAGCTCGACACCGGCAGCAGCAAGGTTAAGGCCTTCGACGTAGGGTCGGCGACCGATGGCGACAAGGACAACATCGGCCTCAATCGTCTCCTCCTTTCCGCCCTTGGCAGCCTCAGCCTTGAGGTGAACTTTGCCGTCCTTCTTCTCAGCAGAAAGAACCTTCGTGTTAAGCTTAAATTTGAGTCCCTGTTTCGTCAAAGTACGTTGGAATTGTTTTCTAAACTTTCATCAAAAACATTCCATAGTAACAAACAAACGGATAAACTCACGCGATCTCCTCGTCAATACCAGCACCGCCGATACCACCAAGGAACTCGACAACCGTCACCTCAGCGCCTAGCCGACTCCACACGCTCCCCATCTCCAGGCCAATGATTCCACCACCAATAACAACAAGTTTCTCGGGGACCTTCTGTAATGACAATACACCCGTAGAACTGACAATTTGCTCCTCATCGATAGGAATGCCTCCGCCAGGGAACGGCGTCACTTCCGATCCCGTCGCAATGACAAAGTTCTTAGAATCTATTTCGGTCTTGCCACCGTCGAGAAGGTCCACAGTGAGCTTGTTGGGCGAGGCAAAAGATCCGGCACCCTTGATGTAGTCAACCTTGTTCGACTTGAACAAAAACTCGATACCCTTTGTTAAATTCGACACGGCATCGTCCTTGGCCTTGAGCATGACTGGAAGATTGAGGCTAACGCCAGAAACTGTCGAGACGTCTTTGAATGTCACCTGAAGAAAAAAGAGAATATGGCTCACCATCAATACCGCGCCTCTTCAAGTCATGTTGGGTTTGGTGGTAGATGTGCGAATTGTTAAGCATGGCTTTTGAGGGAATGCATCCAACGTTCAAACATGTTCCGCCGAGCGAGCCACGCTTCTCAACACAGGCAGTCTACACAAACGATAAGTTGAATGGAGATTACTCATACTGTATAGACGCACTCGTAGACCAAGTTGAGCTGCTTTAATAGCAGCAACGTAGCCACCAGGGCCTACAAGGACCATAAGCCATCGGAAAATATTACAATCTACAATTCACTTACCGCCTCCAATTACAACCACGTCATAAGGTTCTGCTGGAGTGGCGAGTCCGCGCTTCCAGCTTGCAACCTGCAGACCTGTCTGACGTAGTCGCCTTCCCGCAACCTGAATTATTATTCAAGACTTGATATTGACGAATTATAAAGAGACAGCGACCTTGTGAGCTATTCTTTGTACACTGAGCATGACGAAAAGTTTTGTGCAGGTTGAACGGAGACGATCGCCGTGGCTCGGATCCTGTCACGCGCACCACGTGACACAGCCGACCACGGCATTTGTAACCCTCAATGAGACGGAATATATGTCGACGACAGAGAGTTCAAGAGTCATCTATTGAATACAGAAAGAAGGACAATAGGTTGTACATGTATAACGGTACAGGATCATCAGGTTCGCTCGGCCGGTCAACGATCGAGGTTCTACAAAGCCATCGACGCGCCAATTAACGTAGCGAGGGATACCAAAACACGTAGTCTCTTCAGATCAAGCTTTGTTGCAGCATTCCTTCTGGATGATTGGTCACTTCCGGGACTGTCTGGATGGGCGCCTATAGCATTCGGATGAGGAGTTGGCGAAGAGGAATCGATGGTCGAAGAGGAAAAGGAAGATGACGATGATGATGTGGTGGTGGTGTTTACAACAGCGGGTCGAGCGGGGAACATATAATTTTGAGATTCGGAGACGATAGTAAAGTCGGCGCTCCAAAAGGACATAGGTGGGTTCGTTGTTTTGAAAACGAGCGCGCTTTAGAATAAAGTCGATGAGGTAAGGTGAAATAACACGGATAATAGCTTACTATTTAGAACCAGTCTGTAGTTTTGACGGGATTGAAACTGTATGTGACCGATCGGTAGGGGAAACATGTTTCGCAAGCGTAGCAATGTACTCCTACGAGAGAAGAGGGATCAATGAGTAAACCAGATCAGAACCCCTAGCGTGCAGTTTCGTATCGATTATCCAGAGTACACAGCAGTGGAACGCGACAAAAGAAAACGCCCAGCACTAAACAGACTCACAGTCTTATTATACAGCTCAATCTTCATGTGTGGCATATCCTCCAGATAGGGCTCATTCGAGTCATCTCTCCAGGTGATCACCTCAGGTTTTCCAGAAAAGAATTTCGTTTTCGCTACTGGATGTGTAGGATAGACTGAAGCAAGCACAGTGGTTTTCTGAAGCAGGCTCACAAACGCGACGAGTTGGAGGAGATAAGAAATCCCTAGATGCATGTTGAATGAAGTATTGAGTGAAAAAGTCAAGGCGTAGAGTAGTAGTCTCTATAGTGTTGGGAGAATTCTGTCTTAAGAAGAGTTTCAGCGTGATGATGGCGGGTTCGTGAGGAACTGGAAAGAATGCAAGGTTGTTTGGGTTTCGTAGATCGTCGAGTCACGTTGCACGTGATCGTGACGAGAGGAAAACGCGTCTCGGCTTCACCAGTCAGTCCAGATGCACAGCTTGTTAATCGCTTACAACTGCATTCAATCTACAATTATCAAATAACTCTATGATGCTTTAATATAAATATAGATGATGAGTGGTGCAGCACTGCGAGGTCTTGGATGGCAATGTATGCTGTAGAGTTTATACCTGTGAGATTCCGACCTGGAATCCAGTGTCATAGCTATTGCCCACGCACAAATAAACGAGACAGTAGATATATATAAATTAATCAAATTAATCAAGACAGGAAACCAGTAACAGAGTCATAGACCTATGCGTTTCGCGTCCAAATGTCGCTCAGAAAACATGTGTCGTTCAAACTCCTATACGTAGTACCGTAAGACGTCGTTTTGAGGATCAAAATAAAGAACAAACCTCATATGTGGTGAAAACTTGACCGCAAGGTACATTGACATCATCATCAACCCTCCATCCACACTGATACACCTTATCCACACCCTCTTGTAGACTTTTCACCCGGCTCAGATCGGCATTCAACACTGTTGCCTGCCCCTTCCAGCTTTTCAATTGCTGCTCCAACTCCTCTATCCTCATCTCTTTAACATCCACCTCCTCCTGTAAATCCACAATCTCATTCTTTAGTCCTCGAAGCTCCTTACCCAGATCGTCACACCTTGCTCTCAGTTCAGGTTCTTCGGCAGCTTTCCTTCTGATATCATCATTGGTCCGTATATCCTTCTCCATGATGAACATCGCCAAGCGCTTATACGTCCTAGCATCATCTTCCAACGCGCGAACGCGAGCAACATATGTGGCTTTCACCGTCTCAACCCCAGTTGATGCCTGTTCCCTGGCAATCTGCGCCTCCTTCTGCAGCTCTGCGTTTTCTTCCCGGACGGAGGTCACGAACCCAGATGCCTTGGCATAATGCTCGCGGAAAAATTCTCGATCCTTCTCTGCACTCTCCTTTCCCCGCGCAAGGTCCGCAGCTCGCTTCTCGCTTGCCGCAAGCGACACTTGGACAGCCTCGAGACTCGCTCGTACTATTTCTAGCTCCCGTTCGAGTTCCAACTCACGAGGCCGTGGCACACCGGCGGCTGCACGGAGGACGCTAATTTCCTTCGTAAGCTGAGCATTCTCTTGAGATTTCTCATTGAGCAGGGCTAGTGTAGCAACGACATCTGGTCCGGTATCTTGCTCCTGAGACTGGTGATTGACATAAAGCTCGTGACTTTCGATCAAACCAGTAAGATTTACCTCGATGGGTGTTGCGATTTCCACTGGTGCAGTAGGGGGCAGAATGAGTTCATCTTGAGAAGGATTGCGATGCCCGGAGCGAACACTATGCGAACTCGACTTGGATTTAGAACGCCCACGAGTATCATTCTCCTGATTCGCGATCACGAGTATGTTTGGAGGTTTAGGTGGCTCAATCTAACGAAACGTCTGTGAGCGTCAAGATAATAGTATATGTACTCCTACCTCCTCGGTTACCTGGCCTGAAAGCTCGACATCCCGACCCTGATTCTGCTCCACACCTTCCATAGGCACATCCGATACGTCCATCATCAGATCCTGCGTCGACTCTTCTTGCTCCTCACGCAGATACATGAAATCATCCTCTACCACACTCTCGTGTTCCGCATCCTCTGATGAAGACCTCGACGACCGCGACTTCTTCTTCTGTAATGATCGTTCAAGCTCATGCCTAACTCTCCTTCCGTTATGCTCCCCAATATGCGCTCTCGCTCGCTGTTTCCCCTTCCTCTCTTCATTCTCACTCAGCACCTCAGTCAACGTCTTCTTCCTCCCCGCCCCAACTGTCCCATCGAGCCCACGCTGCCGCTTCGCCCGCGCGTGCGCTGCAAGTTGTTCTCCTTTCAGCCTCACCACATTCTCCAACTCATCCCCAACACTGCCATCGTCATCCGTCACAGAGCCTTCTGCGTCAGCATAGCCATTCGCAGACTGTTTGCCTTTACCCTTCCGGTCAGCTTTGTCTTGTATAATCTTCCGCTTCCGCTCGCCCTTCTCTGGCGAAGTGAATTGCTCGATTGAACTCACAAGCTCCGCCACCTCTGTCTCATCTGATACCTCCGCGGGTACATGATCTGTGCCACTATGGCGGACTGAGGCAGACGACTCACTCGGGAGATGGGGCGTAAAAACGGACGGGGAGAGTCTTGGTATTGGACGAAGTTTCCCAGACCTAGTTTTTGATGTCTTACGACCACTCGTCGTGGAGGCCTGCTTCTGTTGCTCAGTTGTCGTCTCTGCTTCATTGCGTTCCTCGTCCACTTCCACGTGCATATCCAGCTCAGGCTGGTCAAACGCAGTACTGTTGTCGAGTAGGAAGCTCGAGCCAGGCGTCCGGGGGCGCATTCTAGAGATGATAGACGACCGCGGTGGAGTCTGTGGCGGGAGAATCAGGGTTGGGGCTCGTGAAACTTTCAAGGATTCCCGTTGTTTGTCCGGCGGAGAAGGTTTGGGATGTGCGTCTTCATGACTAGAAGCCGGCTCGGGCTGACGACGAGTTGGCTGTCGTTGTTTGGGCAGAGGTACCGCGGACTGAGATTGTGATTGTGACTGTGTATTATGGGATGATTCCGTCTCGGTTTCAGGGACTTCGCCCTGACGATAAGAATCGTCTTTAGCGCCGTTGGAGGTTGTAAACACACGGATACTATTATTTGGTTGCTGATGTGCTGCATCAAAGTCGACATACTCGTTGTACATTTCTTGCACCATCTGGTCTTCGTCGTGGTGAGGGCCCGACAGCGAAGGGCTATGAGACACTGGTAGCTGTTGAAGAGTCGGCGAAGACGTCGTCGGCAAGCTATCGTTGTGTTTTCTGGGAAGGGGTAGCGGTGATTTATGAGCTTGAACCATCACCTCGACCTCGTCTGACGAGGATGAAAGATCTTCAGCAGATTCCTTGTGCCGTCGTTTTTTCTTAGGCGTCGAGGGCTTTCCAGGCTTTCCAGATTTGAACTCGACATCAGGATCCGATGTCACTGAAGAAGTACGTGTATTGGGGGAACGGCGTGGTTTCACATTTCTTCTAACGGTAGATGGGCTGCGAGAAGTCGAAGGTGCCGGCTGCATTCGTGATGGTCCCTCATCACCACTGCTGCTTTCCTCTTCTTCTAATCTCATAGAAAGGACCTTGCTCTTCGCCTTATCCCTCTGTCGGTCGTTCACGACTTCGGATTCGTTGACATCGTTGGATTCCCGCACGAAAGCTTTCTTCTTCCTTGTATTGATATGAGATTTGGTTACCTTCGAATCATCCGCCGTGATCTTCATTTTCTTCTTTATATGAGTTGAATATGGACTTATATCGTCTTCGTTGTGCTCTTCGTCCGACAAAGCAGCGCTACGAGCGCGCTTTCCGTTGTTCCTTGCGCTACTGATTGGAGTGAGGGAATTTTGGTTGTGTGTGCTGCGCTTTGTAACCGTGTAAGAAGAGTTCGTAGAAACGCGTGAAGTGTCTGACAAATGAGATACATGAGATAGACGCGATGCTTTCGAGCCTGCGAAGGTGTTCATAGCTAGCAGACAATGAGAAGAATCGATATACCCTTTCTTCTCTTCTTGACTTTCCGACGTTTCCAGTCGTGAACAAGATCGTCGGTACAGTCTGATTTAGGTACCCAACTCTGTGTCCACGGCTTGTTCGTTTTGGGATCAACACCAGCCCAGCGTACTTTGTAGAATCGACCCTTTTCCGCAGTAATCTCGATGACCTCCCATAGAACATCTTCATCTCCCTCTTGCGAAACGAACTGCGACTGTGAATCGCGTTCATACAACCCAGAGTCACTGGACTGCGACATAGTGTCTAAGTAATATCCATCCATAAGATTATTCGAGCAATCATCATGGCTAACAACCCACTTTCGAGCTTCTGAGCAACAAAGCCTCGTATCAGTCCACAAGCGATATTGAGAGGCGATTCTTGAATAGGCTAGGAAAGACTTCCAAACGAACATTTGCTTATGTAAGGAACGCTTCGACGCGTGACGCATTGACGAGCTGACCAGTTCGCACTGAATCGACAAGGAAGAAGTGGGAAAGAAATATATTGTTCGATTGCTTATGACTTTGCACTAGACTCATCAGGATAGCGAGATCAGATCATCACGTTGATCAAGTTTCTGCAAAATGGCCTCGGAAGGTTAACTGCAAGCAGCAAACAAAAAACTATTAATAATCTCAAAACCTGGTGAGTGATCATGACATGATCAAATTTAAATTTAAAGAAGCAAACTTATGTGACAAGTAATTCAAACGTCGAATCATGAACAGTAACTAGGTTTTCTAATCTCAATTTGAAAGAATGTCATTCTGGATGGTTGCTCTATTGTGTTAAGCTTAAACTGAGTGTATCAGTGTGCATCCGACCAAGTCCAATGGGTCCATGGATGACAAATGTCACAATGGCGGGATACATTGCCTGTAAAGCGGATCAATTGAATCTCGATTTTTCGATACCAATGAACCCTGCGGAGGGGAAGCGCTTACCGGGAGTATTGTGTAGATTACTGAATATGTTCCTGATGCTACAACCCTAACATTGCTGCTAGAGCCGATACCAAGGGGAAAGTTCAAAATGAGCGCTACAGACTGCGATAGAAGTTTAAGACAAGATTCATATCGCACCGTTGTTACTACTATACTACACACCTGAAATAAACAATAGATTAACCCAGAGTCGACCAATAGGAATAATATCCAGGAAACGTTAGTCAACCGATGCTTCCTATGGCTGAGGTTATCTCGAACGAACTTCTGATGAGACCTATGGCAAATCAGTCGACCTACGAGGACTCGTTTTCGAACACTTACCATAAAGTCCACGCAATGTTCAAGGTTGCTAACAGATTAGTAGCAATAGAAAGTGCGGAGATGGTAATGAAGAGACTGTTTAAGAGCGTGGAGTGAGATCCTATAGATTTCATGGCGGACATTTCGCTGAGAAAGAGGATCGTAGTTACTATGAGAGCAAGTTTAGTTGAAAGACATGTTGCACAAGGGAAGTGCATCAATACTGAAAGCTGCACTCAAGAGACCAAACGATAAATAGACAGTCCAGTGTCTTCTTAGACAGATAGTGTATCCTCGCCACACTATGAGTGCATCATTCATGAGTGGCTAAGAAAAGTATGAGTGCATTTGAAGGTTGAAATGTCGAAATAGGTTTACATACAGGAATCAGCTGAAACCATAAGTTCACAATATCCCACTTCAAGAGAACTTCGTTTGTTATATTCCTCCGCCTTTCCAAGGACCAGGTTGGATCTTTAACAACTCCAAAATATATGTAAGCTGAACACATCTTCCATTGAATGGCAACCATTATCGTCGACGAGAGAAAACCCATGACAATAATGCCTGAAGTTATCCATGTAAAAAGAGAGGTTGCGCGACGTCTGAATAGATTATAGGGTGTTTTGTCTTGTGCTCCATTGTAAGCAACTGACCTAACCAGTCCGCGTATCGAGGTGAAACAAATAGGTGCAAGGAAGCCTGCAAATTCGCGTTTGCGCTGATCACGTGATGACCACAAACCCTCTTCATTACCTTGAAGGAAGGTGTTGAGTGTAAGAAGGGAGAAGCTCTTTAATACAGCGCTCCCAAGATCTCCCAAGAGTTTGCGTTCTTCAAGTAGCATGACGTGACATAAGTATGTGAGTTAAGGAAGCTAGTATAAGTACCAACTGCTGTGCACCTATTAAGTAAGAGTCCAGAAGGTCCAGGGCCTGACGAAACCCTTTTGGCTACAGGAGTAGTTACAAAGACAATAGGAGGCATTGATAGATAACATCGGGTCTATTCGGGATCCGGTCGAGGTCGGGTTAACGACAAACAGAGGTTAGCCACTCCCTTGACAAGCAAATCAACCCTTAAATTCAAACGCGAAAGGCATGAGCATCAACGTGACATAAAGACCTTAGCCCAACCGGATCCGAACACATTGGGCTATGGTGCCAAGTGCAACATTAACCCTTTGTTCAGGCTGAACCCGCACTAACCATAAGCACAACCGGGTGCCGAATAAGCCCTAAGTAGTACGGATCTCGGAGCTCCCACGTGAGGGTAATTTAACTACCTAAAATAGTGACCACATGTTTATGATGAAAGAGAAACTAATTGCTGAGCAAAACTCGCCAGCATTAGCACAGAACGGCAAGGTTACAAACCCTGCTCCATATGAATAGAAGTTGTACATGATATGTATTCTCCATTTCATCCGTCTATATGACCGAGCACCCGTCATTTATCACATCGTCCGCTCCATCCCCTGTGCCATATATTACCCCATATCCCTCCATTCCACCATCTCGCTCTAGTAGCAAATCACTGCCAATGCCATTCTACATCAACCTTCGACGCCTCCAATATCGTTTGTCAATGCCCTCCCTCCATCATGCCCATCATGCATGCTCCCCATCAATCATCCTCATTCTCCACGTCGTCCGGTGACGCCGCCCTCCTTCGCCGCTCAGCAACTTGTCCTTCTCTCATTGCGCACCCTTCCTACCAATCCTGCCTTGTTCATGACGCCTCTCAGTTACTGTTCTCTTGTTTTGGATTCTGGACAATTAATAACAGAGCACTCGTGGATTCGCTCATCCATTATGCATCAGTGACTAAGATGCAATACATTCTTCCAGTTCAGAAGGTAACCGTCAACTCATTGTGGAAAGTTCAGGATGAGGCTTTCCGTGGATACAACCTACTCCGCTTGTGACATGGATGGCAAAAGCAAGAATCGCTGGATACTTTATCTTTAAGGAAACCGTATCAATGTGAGTCCTCCCTTTTGCAGTGATTGGAAAAATCCTCACTGGGAGCGTAGTCTAGATAACAGACATGCAGTGCAGTCTGGCTTTGTCATGGTTCCCTTTCTACGACCGAGATTCCGTCTAGTGAAAATGAGATGACACCTTCATACGGAATGGAAGAAAATCAAAATGCAAGGGACCGGAGTGATTTGCTAGATATTCACCAGAGCGTACGCGCAATCAACAGTGTCGCAAGGACATTGGTAGCGAATTGATAGTGCCGAGGACGGAATCAAAAGATATGCGAACATCGGAGGTTTCGCTGCTGCAATTTACAGGTTACATTTTATTCAAGACAACGATCGTGGTAACTGCAGAGCCAAGGTCATGAACACACAGTACACTCGAAGGCGCGTATGGAAAAATTCACCGAAACGTGCTGCCCATGATAATAGCGACAAGTAGATAATCAAATTCTGTGACAATGCAATTTTGTAGGCACTCCACAGAATGAGTGCGTCGTTGACGAGCAGCTGTGATTTCGAAATCAATGATGTACCAGCATTGAGGAATTATTTACATACAGGGAGAGCTGAGACCACAATGTTACAATATAACGTTCGGCAAGGACATCATTCAATGTATTCTGACGTTGCTCAAGCGATAGGGCCTGAAGGTGCAAGTATCGTGCATGTCCGGAATTTAAGAACAGTCAATACGACCGACGACAGAGCACCAACGAAAATGATGCCTGAAGGTAACAATAATTCAGCCGAACAATGCCCAAGTGAAGATGTAGTTTTCTCACTGAAGAATGTTTCATACAAATGACCTCATGAACCCCAAAAGCCAGAGCTGTACGTAAGATCGAGCTGAGTCGCACATAGTAGTAGATACGAGTGAAATCAATTCCGACGTGAGCAAAGCAAAGCTGCACGACGTCACAAATACAAGGTATTGTAGAAACTTGCCCTCATCATGTAACATAGATACGATAGACTTTGTTCGTTCACAAAGGTAGAAAGTATCAAGTCCTAGCTGCAAGAGAATCTTAGAATCCAGGGTTGAGATGCTCATAAAACATCGCCGCAACAGGTCCGAAGAGCAGAATCACTGATCCAACAATCTCACATGGAATCTAACATGACGTTCTTGACATCACAAGAAACTTTTCCCAAGGAGTTAACAAACAAGGCTCAACTCCATCCATATCGCCTTCTAACGAATGGAAAGACAGATCATTGTAGCAACACAACCGACGAAACTACGGTGGAAAGTTATGCACCGGTCATGTTGCATCAACACCCCCGTAGATCGGGCATCTCAACAAGATGTTGAGGCTACTCAGAACGCAGCCCAACGAGTCAGAGACTCAGAAGGGAGTTGTGCACCAACAGCGAAGTCGTGCCCAACTTGTGCAAGGACGAGAATACCTGGAACACTTGTTGATTATATAGGGAGCAGTATCATGGTATAGAAGGGTCATGGAACGGAAAGAACACCTGAAACCATATCCTACTGTTGTTCCCTCTCCTGCTGGGCTGTCTCATCGGGTCTCCGATATGTATGGCAATGGAATACCGACGCAAACGTTTATTTCTCAGGGTTGGCATTCCTGAGGTGAAGAGTTAGTGACGACATTCAACAAACAATATGGGAATGGAAGGAATTGAGGGATCAGATAGGAGCGAAAGACAGATGAATGGTTTTCAACACTTTGAAATTCAGTGTGAACTATGCAATGTTTATCGGGTATCATCATGATGGGTAAAAGACGATAACGGCGCCATTGGACGCAAAAGGATTGAAATTGAAATGAAGAAAAACTCACATTCTGCGCTTGCCACCAGGAAGAGTAGTAACGTTGACGAAGCTATACATAATGAAATCAATATAAGGCTGACCTGGCTGAAAGAAAAATCCAACTCACCGGCGGTTGTACAAAATCCTCTTCTTAGCACGACCCTTGGGGGTCTTCTTTTTCTCCTGCTTCTCGACCTTGGGAGTCTGAGACTTGACTTTACCAGCACGGGCGAGAGATCCGTGAACTAGCCGAAAATGTTACATTGTTTCCAATGAGCAAGAATGAATCTCACCTTTTCCCATTTCTTGAGGTTGACGAGAAGACTGTCGATGGATGCGCAATGATCTGTATGCCGAAAGCCGCAAACTGTATAGTTCGTACAAATAAGGTTTCGGTACTTGAACATCCGTGACTCCGCAGTACTGCTTTAGATATCTACATTAGGAAATGAATGTCACGGTATAATGGCATTAATTGGAAATGCTCTATGTAATTGATTAGGAAAGGCTAAAACTCGTCGAGGAATTTTTCTGTGAACCGCGCTCATAGCTTGGAGGTCTTATGATCCATTGCATACCTGTTCAGGGCTCACTGCGTATGCCAGATGGGTGTTTCGAGAGCGAATATCCCAAGTACTAATCAAAGAAGGTTTTCTTGCTGACCGTGCTACACAAAAGTCGTCATTACAGGGATGACATGTTCCTCCTTATTCTTTCGTGTGCTGTCAAGGCTCTATAATCATCTGGTATTTGTCGCCGACAAACCAGTGGTCTTATAAAACCCGGTGTCCTGTCGAGGTGGTCACTGGTGAATTTCCCGTTGAAACTTCTTCGAAAAAATTGGATGGAATGATGTGCCGGGACAGTTCCGAAGCAAGGATTGAAGAATTGTTGTCCTGTGGTTATCAACCGGAAGCAATTTGTGTGAGCCAAAAGGTTCTCGACTGGTTCCTTTCGTCACTGCCAACGAGATGACGGATTTGGTCATCATGGCATCAAATACACCTTGATGTTGTGTGAATAAATAAATACCGACGATTTCAAACTTAGCCATGTCCTGGGAGATCCAGGCTTCATATGGTCTTCTTCAATCCATTCCGGATTAATCTTTGAACTTCGAGCTTCGAAATCTACTATTGCGTCAAGGCATCATACGTTCCCACTTGTGTCAACCTACTCGTCCAACAGACAACACAAGTTAGCAACCTTTTGGCGGCTTGCTATCAGTCTGTTTGCGCTATGCGTCCGAACCAGCATGTTCTGCACCGACATATGCCTCGGAGATTACCTCGCGCACTCGAGGTGAGGTTTGCCTGATGGTACGATTCATACTTGTCTTATGCTGAGAACTAGGCACTCTTGGATGAAGTGTCTAGGCGACCAAACGCTGACTTTGGCCTTTTTTTGAAAGACCTAATGCCCAAATTTGCAACATGGTTGAATCATCCACGTGTCCTTGACCTGTTCATCAGTCGGTTTGATGAAGCACCTCCCTACGACGTCGTTTGGTCTCCTAGCACTGATGCAACTGCACATGCATTGATGGGTCTTTCTGTCGCAACACAATGCACGGAGGAGCAGCGTCAGTCACTCAGAGAAGCTATTCTTTCCAGATGGACCAATATATGGCCGTGGATAAATTTCTTCTATTACAATGATTCTTTGTTCGCCAACCTACCCTCGGAATCGGATTTACATTTACTCCGTGATTCACTCCAGCGGCTCTTTGTTTTACTTGCTATCGACCCCCCCTTGACATCAGTTTTGTCGACAGAAGGAGTGCTGAAGCTAGCTTTCACGATGTGGATTCACCTAGCAGAACCAGATGGCGAAGATACTCGTTCCAAAGTTCTTGTCATGTCTGATATATTACTCACACTTGTCCAATCTCCTTTAGTGGACATTGGCGAATTACGCGCGGCCATAGGATTTAACAAACGTCAAGGGGCTGAAGACTTCTTTAAACCGATGTATACGTGCATACGTGGCGGGCCTGAGTGGGCGAAGTGTTTGTGCTTGATTTTGGAGATTCACCGCAAGATCTGCATGCGGACACCAGCTTTTTATGGATCTCTACCGACAAACACCGTCATATCTAGTATACGCGATGCCCTTTCTGCAGCTATCGTAGCTGTGGGGCCTGCCCCAGATGTACGGACGATGAGAGCGGATCACGCAAAAACAGTGATCATGGTTTCATCTGCCCTCCTCGTTGTGTATTCAACACAAGCCGCAGAAAGCTATTCGTGGGCCATCTATGCTCTACGATGTAATATCCTCCCCTTGCTCTTCGACTGCAGCCAGGATGACATCATCTGCTCAAACATCGATACAATTCTTGACGAATTGAAGATTTGCTCGGTCTACCGCCCCGTACTTCGACATCTCAAACGAGCAGTGCTTGTGGATAGACCTCTCGGAGAGATACAAGACGAGAAGGCACGAACTACATGGACATCATTAATGGAAGCTATATCCTTTATGTGCTATAACCAAACGGAGTTCGACAAGCTTGGTAAATATTCTCCATCTTGTACCTACTCTGATGTACGGAACTCGACACCTCTTTGTGTAATTTCCATTGATCGAATTGTAGTGTGGAACTGAGGACAAACTTGCCACAAAGGTCCGACGTTGCCTTGGGTGTAAAATCGTTTGGTACTGTTCAATTGTCTGTCAAAAGCTCGACTGGAAAGAACATCGCAATGTTTGTGGAAAAAATCGGCCTTGTATGTCTTCAAGACCCATTTTGCCTCCCTTGTCTCATATCATTCCTTAGCACGCGATCCATTAGAACATCCTCGTACACGGAAGTTTTTCCGTCACCTCGTCGAGCTCCAAATGATCTGCAAGAAGGCATACATCACCAATGACTTGTATCGTTTTCGTCTTAATGACCCAATCCATCAACGCCTCATCCTCCTGGTCGATTATAGCAGCCAAATTCCTCCGGAGATTTCGATCCATCCGTTCGAGCATTTTGAATCCACATTAACAGAAGGTGCATGGAAACCAGCCCTTATCCCTTGTATCCGAGTGCGATACGGCACGCGGGATCGAGAACTGATATTCAGCTCGAATCTCTACGGAGAACTGTTTGGATGGTTTCAGCGGCCAGATTCTGATGACTAGCTGACTCCTCTCGAATTCCGCTTTGACGGAAAGGATTACGTAGTCATATCAAGGGTACTTTCACTTAAACTCGCGGCGTTAAGTCTTTCTAACGTTATCGGTTCTTCCAAAGATTGATTATAAGAGGATGCCTCGGAACTACCGGTTATTTTTATTAATGTCCATGGCTTACGACACATAGTACGAGTAGATAAATGACTTGGTTCACCACGAGGTATGTTGACTGTCTTGATCTGGAGGTGATCGTACGAAGGGTGGCTTTATATCTATCTTTTTTAGCCATGGCAGATTGTGTAAGAGGATACAAAGGTCACAGTCTTTGATACTCATGCCACTAGCCGCGTGGATCTCTAGCTCACGGAGATTTCTGAATGCGAGTAGCGGCCCAACAGATTGTAGCTCCAGTGGGGAAACATCATAGCCCCATGGGTTCAACACGTGTTCTTGAATCCTCAAGGAGATCAGCGAAGCACGGCTGCCACCGTCTGAGACCGCTCGTACGAGCTCAGTCCATTTTTTCTGGCGTTCCTGATGTTGCTGTGTGGACAAAGGGGAAGACGCAATGTCCCAGTCGCGTGTCGGGAAAGTACCGTGACAGGTGATTCCGATTTCAAGGTGAGTTAGGTGACAATGAGATACCATAGACAGAAGCAGAATCGCACCATCCACATTTGCACATTGACACGTCAACAATTGAAGGGCCTCAAATTTGAGTGGACTACACCGTTCAGAAGGAATGTGGTCGGCATCGACTTCGAAAGTCAAATTCTTTAGGGTATTAAGGCCACCGAGATGTCGAAGGCTTTCTGTGGTCAAGGAGGACTGTGTTTTAAGACGCTCGAGGTGAGGAAGTGCGCAAATTATGTCTCTCAAAACCTCTGGTGGCGCAAGTTCGATCTTCAGGAATCTGATATTTCGATTATTGCATCGTAAGCAATCCAAAAAGGTTTTGCATATACTGCTTCCCCTCAAGTGCAAATTGAGGTCAATGTTGACGTCGAGCAAATTTGGCCCAAAATGACCATAGAGAGGCTCGAGTTCGGGGCACGGTTCAAGGACAGTAATAGAGATCAGATTGGGGAACAGGACATGTCCTGCATCAAGCGCAGCGCGGTGAAGCTTTTCATATGTCTCTGGCGCCACTCGCAAGAATTCGGCCTTCCGGGCTGCTTCGCCTTTCCACGGAAAAATTCGCTGAGGAAGAGTCAAATGACTGATCCTTCGCGACTTTGCCATAAACTCTTCAGTATCTTGTGTGCTGAACTGTCTTGTGAAAATCTTCATGCACAACTTGTCAGGTCGCCACGGCAACTCAGGAGGAAAAGGACGCACCAAGACAGGATCCCCTGATTCTTCTCCAACAATCGACCACAACTCCTTCGGTAAGGACATGATGAGGGGCAAGAGAGAGTGCATGTCGGTCCAGATGAGTTTCTCAACACAGAACCTAAATGTACTGCAAACTTTCGCCATTGTGACAAGGGTTCGATGATGACCAAAATCACCATTACGCGTGAAGTAGACTGTTTCGCAGATGAGTGAGACAAGTTCCGGGATCTGTAGACAGTAGTGAACCATGTGTGTAGATATGGGTCTCGGGATGATTATGCGTAAGGTTTAACTTGGTGATAATGAGAAGATAAGAATCGGATGCAATGGCCCCTACTACCACTGTCTAAAAAAATATAGGAGGCCACAGAAAGGCTGTGCATACAACATAAAACCATGGAGTTAAGTTTGCCACTGCAGACATGCTGACACTCCCTACTTCAAGTTGCTCCTTGCTCAATCAAACATCAGATATAACGATATAACGATCTCACGAAGGCTTCAGGACCACGCATGCAACGACAGGGTCGTTCGCAGTTGGAAATGTATTTTTCGAGTAATGAAGGCATCTCAGGACATAGCCTCCTCGCCCTCGGCGACTCCGACGCCACAATGTGAGAAGAAATCGAAGTTCTGTCACATGTGCTAAACCATCATCATCGCGTCTCACGTGGTAATACTAGGCTTACTGTAAGCACTCTCGACAACAAAGGGTTCCAAGTACGCTTCAGGGTAGAGTATATAGAGGTGTACGTGGGGTCCCTGCCCTCTTGGCCAAATGACAGTCTAACAAGGTGTGCTTTTAGCGCTTTCTATGATATCATTTCGTCGCTTCGCATCGCCGGAGAGCTCAATTCGCTAACTAATTGGTTGGTTGATGACTCCACGTCTAGGTTAGTCTCGGCCACCCAGCCCTTTCTATAGTCTCCTTCCCAATTTGGGCCCCTCCCTGTGAGAGTCTGGGATATTACCAACACCTTCTGGAGGACCCTTGCGCTCGCCATGGCGCTTAGTAAGCATTGTTGCCTCATATCCTTGTCCTTTTCAATCAACTTGTTCAAACGTGCCCATGCTTGTCTTATCCATGGTCGAACCACACTATGTTGGACTTTGTTCACGCATCACACACACAGCCACTCCTATGGTCACTGTTTCCTCTTCTTCACTACCTCGCACATCACACTATCACGTCAGGGCCGCTATCCAGGGCCACGCTCTCATTATATTCTCCATAACGGCCACTACTACAATGTGGCCTTCATCTCCATTGTTTACGCTTTCATATATACTAGATTTGCTATAGACAGAACCCTCAGTCAATTGCACTGGACTGAGAGTACATTGTCCATACTTACGCATACAAACGAATGACTGACTGTACCTTAGAATACTTGATATTGTTCTTAGGTATGAAATACAGTCAATTACACCGGACTGAGGAATACTTAATATTGTTCTTAGTCCTACTCTAATCAGCAGCCTGAGTTTCCAACATTCTATGCTCAACCGTGCACTAGACAGGGCAGGTCACGTATTGTCACTAGTACCTTGATGACAAATGAACCTTAGATTTTAAGGCTCCACTCAGCCACACTGGTGGTCTATGGCATTTTGGCATCAAATTAGCTTGATTGCCTGCTCCAGCACCTTCAGCAGATGTGACAAGAGAGTGACAAACCTTCAAGTCAGCATTTAGAAGGGACTCAACGAATACTCCATATTTCTACCCTATTCAGGTTCTATTGTCTTTGAACATATGATACATGCAATCATGTAGAAAAAGAACAAAGAAAAACAATGGAGGTTACAAAGATATTGGAGGGTGCCAACTAGGGGGGCCTGCTGACTGCACAGTTGAGCATAGTATTCTTGTATTCTCTCATAATGCATCATTTTTTGATCTAATAGTTGGGTCAAATTTTCTTGTCTGCTAGGATATGAGGAGGTTGGCTTGATGTCTCAGGTGTGGAATGAGTTGTGATGTGGCATGAAATGGATGTTGCAGATGTGGTATTTTCATCTTAATGTTTGGCTTGATCAGGTGGCTGAGAACACACTAGAGCACAACTAAAAGGCATTTAAGTAATAATATCACATTAAATGATATATAAAGACAAGCAGGATGCATATATGATATGTAAATGTGGTCATGATGGGCATGATTATGGTAGAAGAAGGGCAATGATGCTTACTAAGTGCCAAGAGAATGGCAAGTGTAAGGTTCTCCAAAAGTGTTGGTAAATTCACAGACTCTCAGGGAGAAGAGCTCAAATTGGGAAGGAGACTGTAGAGAGGCTGAGTGGCTGAAACTATGTCTAGTATCTCTTCTTCATCATCCACTCAATTTCTATTCATGTCTGATCTTCTGGTTCAAGACTTCTGAAACCTGTTTCCCATCTGCACTCAACTACATTGACATTAGAATTATGAGTTCAAGGACCAAGAGACAGGTTTTTCTCTACTTTTATTGTTTGAGTTGTTGAATGCTAGTACATTACAAAACCAACTGTGGTCCTATCTTCATTGAAGGAACAAATCTAGGCTCATGCAGAAGGTGCTCTGACTATGGTGCAAATGACAATTGCAGCCACTAGTAGCCACTAGTCTCAGGAAAGAATTGCTGATGTTCAAGGTTCCTTCAAGGCAACAAGGTTCAGTGCCACAGGAGTTGCATATTTTGTGGATTGTCTGTTGCAGCAGACAATCTTGTTGTGACATGCACTAGCACCTCTCACATTGATTGATCACAAGTGGTTAGCTATAGATAAATACTAGGCCAATCATAGTGTATATGTCAAAGAACTGGTTTTTGGACCATGTCCAACCCCATTCTAAGCTTAGTCCAGTGCATCCTAGCACACCTGACTGACTACTTGGCTCATTCTATATTCTTCCATCTTCTAGTAGTCAGCCTTGATAAGTCATGTGCATGGACCTTACTCAGCATTGATGATTGTTAGTCATACTTCTTTACATATCAAGGCCTGATTAGTTAAACAATATTAGTAATAACACAGCCACCAATGTAGTATATAGGCAACCTATAGGATAGAATATCCTCAGGCCAAACAATAGCAGTGTTCTTCTGGCCTATCTATTGAACTGACTATAAGCTTCTCTGGTGATGTCAGCTTTCTGCTAGTCTTGCTTGCCCCTGCCTAATCCTTGCCTGCCTCTACACCTGTTGACACCTGCTCATTGCTTGCATTGTTGGTTCTGTGGAAGGAGTTCTGCAGATGCTAAGCCTTGCTCTTATAGTATAGCCATCTAAGTCACATATGGGCTCCTCCACTGAATTATGATATGTACATGACAGACCTAGTAATGAGCTCTTCCAATTTCTTTCCTCCATGTCTTGTCATGCACAGCGTTCAATATATCTCCCAGAGCCAATTTTTGTAGACAAATCATATGAGCTAACTGCCATACACCAACCTTATTGAACTACACATAATATATCACATTTCTGAACAGAATTGTGTGCACTAAGTCTGCATCTCTACACTGTTGATGCAATTGCTGCATTAACTCTTAGGGCAGTAATTATAAGCAGTCCCCTTTGCTTAAAACACTGGTCACATCTATAGCATGATCTTTTATTTGTTCTAAGGACTAGACCTAAGTGCTCAATTCTGTGTATATGGAGCTTGTAACATAATTAGCAGTAGTAGATAATGAAGTCATACTCAGAGAGTATTTTGGACCAGTGGGCTTGTTTTCTACTGAGTTGCTTGGTGGTGGTGAAATACTGCAAGTTGTTGTAGTCTGAGTAGACTTGAATGCAGTGCTGGGCTCCCTCAAAGTAGGTTTTCTACTGTTTGAAGGCTTTGATAATCACAAGAAGCTCTTTGTTGTAGATGTTGTAGTTGAGCTCTGCATCAATCATAGAGCAAGTGTAGAAAGCAACTGGTCAAAAGGTTTTGGGTGTTGGGGCCCATCTGCTAGAGTATACTAACAATGGCATAGTTGGAGGCATTGCTTTCTAAAACAATGGGGAGTGCTGGGTTCATGGGGGCAGTCATGAATGCTTCTTTGAGGAGTTGGAAGATACTATTCCAAAGTAGAGGATGTTCTTCTGGGTGAGGCAGGTCAAGGGTTTTATGATCCTAGAGTAAAAAAATCTATGAGCCTCTGGTAGAAGTTAGCAAAATCCAAGAATAATTATACCTCCTTGACATTCCAAGAGATAAGCCAATTCAAGATGGCTTTGACTTTGCTTAAGTCTATGCATATGCTATTCAGAGATACTATGATGCTGAGGTACTTGACTTTGGTGGTGTGGAAGGAGTACTTTTTTTGGCTTGGCATGGAGGTGGCATTTCTGGAGTCAAGTGAGGATGCACCAGACATAATTTTGTTGGAATTACTGAGTAAAGGTCATTGTCAGGTTCTGCTGACCACGGGGCTCAAACCACTGGGCGAATCCTTACTTGGCACACATGAAGTCTACATGCACAACCAAAGTGGCGGGCGCAGTGTACAAACTGTGTCAGGTCCCGCTGACCACGGGGGCTCCAACTACTGGGCGATTCCTTACTTGGCGAACGCGGGGTCTACTTACGGCCGGTGTACGCGAACGGAGGGTTCGGACGGTTGTTGGGGGACGAGTGCGCGTGGGGGGGTGTACGATGAAAGCAGGGAGGGGGCTCCGGGGTCGAGGAACGGGCTCCGGGGTCGAAGGAAGAGTCCCGGGGGTCGGGGGTGAGTTCCGGGATCGAGGGTGAGTTCCGGGATCGAGGGTGAGTCCCGGGGTCGGTCCCGGGGCTAAGTTGGATGTGCGGGGACACGAATTAGGTTGGGCGGAGCCTAACGGAGAGAGGATAGAAAATAGGGAACAAGAGGAGGCAAGAATAGAGATTAGAGGAGAAGGGGCAAGACTCAGAAGTGGGAACCGGAGGGGGAAGAGAAAGAATAGATTGAAGGACGAGGAACAAGTACGAAAAATGGGAAGAGACTAGAGGAGGGCAGGAATATAACCGGAGATGAGATGAGTCGACGAGAAAGTAACTAGGAATGCGAGGAGATGAGGCAGACAAGTATGAAATGTAGGTAATATCAACACTACTCTAACAAGAACCCGCGGGGCCCCTATATACTGACTACAGGTCTAAGGGTCGGTCCGGGACATGGGCAATGCGGGGTCATTGCGGGTGTCGGGTAGCGTGTCGCGGCCGTGTCGTTGTCCCGGGAGCCACGGCGGCGCTGCGCGGGGGGAAGGCGTGGCGCCACGGGGCTTGGCGAGGTGGGATGCGGGCCTGGTGCTTTGTGACGCGGACGTGTGGTGCCGGCGGTGTCTAGCATGTGGAATGTTGCGCGGTGACGCGTTGAATGATGCGTGTGGGTGCGTGATGCGTCGAGTGATGCGCGCGGTGTCCACGTGGTTGCGTCCCGGAGCCGTCCGGGGTTGTCGGTGATGTCCGGGGTGGGGGTTGCCGGACGGTGATGTCCCGGTTCGGGGGTTGCCGGTGGTCGGTGATGGCCGCGGGGCTGCCGGTGGTTGGGGTGACGGCCCGGGGTTGGCTGGTCCTCCCGGGAGTCGGGTCG
>JAGGAU010000164.1:3519-26192 GCA_017657275.1 Termitomyces sp. T108 | reverse complement strand
AAGTGAGGTTGAGGCTGGGATGAAGCCTTGAGTTGGCCCTACAAGGCCTTAACCAAATGAAGTGAGGTTGAGGCTGGGATGAAGCCTTGAGTTGGCCTTACAAGGCCTTAACCGAACAAATGAAGCCTTGAGTTGGCCCTACAAGGCCTTAACTGAATGAAGTGAGGTTGAGGCTGGGATGAAGCCTTGAGTTGGCCTTACAAGGCCTTAACCAAACAAAGTGAGGTTGAGGCTGGGATGAAGCCTTGAGTTAGCCCTACAAGGCCTTAACCAAATGAAGTGAGGTTGAGGCTGGATCCAAGCCTTGAGTTGTCCTTGCAAGGCCTTAACTGAACAAAGTGAGGTTGAAGCTGAACCAAGCCTTGAGTTGGGGGGGGGGGGTTTGGGGGCTTCACCCCCAACAAGCTATGCAAGGCCCATGCCTTTGGCATGGGTTGTGTAGCTCGTATAGAGAAAATGTGCGCACATTGTCTCTGAACTAGGGAGGAGCAGGGCAGGGTGCATGATTTTTAGAGGACGGGGGAACTTTATCGAGGGCTGCGGCGTGTTGGCAGTGCCAATATGTCACAAATATGTTTCAGGTTGCTGAGAACGCGTGATGTGGGAGGCATTCACAGGATGCCCAATTCAAAGCAGAGGACGAGTTCAAACATTGTGACGGGGGCGAATCGGATTTGAATATAGTAAATAACACGTGCACCAGAAATCCCAATTTGAGAATATGAAAGATGTTGGTGAGCACACCTGGAGCAATGAGGATGTGCTAAGGGATGGGAGAATGAAAGTTGTGGCATGTCTGAGTGGCGAAGCGGGTGGCCCTCGTAAACAACTAGTTTAAACTGGGCACAGGGCAAGATAATTTTTGAGATGTAGTGTCTCACCCTTGTCTTGATAGACCCTCATGTACCATATCATAGAACTTGCTTTGTCAATGACGAACTGGATCAAAACAAAAGAATGTCCTATAGATCAACATAATATTGCACAATAAATGCTTTGAAAGAATCATGTTTTCTCTCTGTCATATTTATAAAACCTTTTCAATCAGTCCAAGTCCTTCGCGCTCCAGGATCTCACGGATAGGATCACATATTTCCTTTGAATATGGAGCTTGCACGCCTGGGGTATTCAAGACACCATCGAGGACAAGCTGAGTCGCGATACCCGCGGGAAGACCGACGGTTAGGGCCATCGCGGAGTGACCTTTGGGACTGCCGTACGCCTCAAGGGTCGAGGTAAGAGTTTGCTGTTCCACCGACAAATATTGATTAATATATCACTTGAAAGACAGGGGGAGAGTATCTTACCTCAGTTCCATCAGCCCACTCAACGACAAACTTGTGCTGCAGCATGACAAGATCGCGCTCTCCTTCCTCATACTTCATGAGTGTCTCCAGACGTGCGCAGAGTGTATCAAGGAGATTTCCAGCACGAGGAACGACCTTGTCTGTCTGAGAAAAGAGACCGATCCAACGCAGACCTGAAATAATACGGGTGGCTTCTGAATCATCCGGGAAAGAGCAGAGCTGCTTGATGCGTGCGACGAGTGTACTGTGGCACGGTAATGATCAAAGATCTATCCTAACAGAGCAAAAAAAAAGAACAGCATACCTTTCTGCGGGGTCAGTCGCACCAATCGCCTTCTGTGTCACCTCCGCCCATGTCAGGCTGTCAGCAAGCCACGGTTTCTGATCCTGGTCAAGCCAGCCAAGTTTTACGAGAGCGCCAATAAATTCTGGGAAACCCTGGTATCGCAAAGTACCGCGAACTACAGTCTCGGCTTCGGGGATGTTATACCACTGGCTGAAAGGTGTCGAGTCGCGGTTGGGATATGCGACAAAGGCGAAAGCAGGGGTAATATAATAGGGTTTGGCGTGTGACATGAGCTCTGAGCCAGGAACGGAGGCTGTCTGTCCAGAAGCGATGAAAGAAGCTGAATTGAGGAGTGCAAGTAGGACGCCACGGGAAGACCAAGAAAATTTGTATCCGAGAGGATTGTTCGAGCATTCGGGGGCGGGGAGACCACCACAGTAGGAGAGGAACTGCTTGACCTGTAGAACGAAGATTAGACGCAATCGAGCGAAAAGAGAGAATGATGACCTTTCCGCCCTTGGCGTGAACTTCGTCAATAGTCTTAACAGCATACAAGTGATCAATACCAGGATCGAGACCAATTTCATTGAGTACAACGATGCCTGCTTCCTTGGCGGCAGCGTCGAGCTCGCGCATAGCCGGGGAAACGTAGCTGGTGGTGACGACATGTGTCTTTCCTTTGATGGCTGCGGAAATGACAGCGGCGTGGTAAGTGTATGGAATCAAGGAGATGACAAGGTCATGAGCGGCGACAGCGGCCTCCAGTGCGGAGGTATTAAGGACGTCAAGGGAAATCGCCGTAGCGGAAGGAAGACCTTCAGTCAGGGCTTTCGCTTTGTCAAGAGTACGGCAGGCTGGAAAAAGACTCGTCAAAAGTCTGCAAGAGGTTAAGAAGAAATGGTCAACTTACCGACAGTCAACTCGTTGGAAGGCTCGCGCATAATGTATTCAGCACAGGGACGCGCAACGAAACCGCTTCCCAAAAGAAGAACCTTTTTGATGGGCTTGCCCTCGCTCTGATTCTTGATCGCACGCGCGGCACGGCCAAATTTGGGGAGAACATCACGTCCCTCTTTAAGCAGAGCACGTCCAAACTCCGGTAGGACGAATGCCGCCTTGTGAACCTCGCTGTTGTAGTATCTGGTATTCGGCACTTTGCGAAGCGGTGTGCTCAAGTCACGTCCCGGCTCCTTAGAACACATTACGAATCCGATTTGGCCAGAAGGATAGGTGGGGATAGTAGTGAAGGCGTACTCAGCGACAGGGAAGATGCCGCGGGTCACTTTTTGAAGCTCCTCAATGAGAGGGAGGTGGAGCCATAAGCATTCGCCTTGGGTGGATATATGACCACCGGGCATAAGGGCATCATGCAGGAGTTGGAAATAAGGCTTTTCAAAGAGCGCAGCGGCGGGGCCGACGGGATCTGAAGAATCAGTAATGATGACGTCGTAAGTGGAAGTATTGTCAGCAAGGAACTTGAATCCATCGCCAATGAAGACTGTCACGCGAGGATCGGAGAGGAGGCCGGCCATATGGGGAAGATATAGCTTGGACACGCGGGGAACCGCCTGACCAAAAACACAATATTAGACAATATTCTGACATTTTTTTGAGTAAAAGATGAATCCGTGTAGGACTCCAGTAGAAATAAAAACAAAACAATAGACAATTTACAGGGTGAAACGAACCTCATCAATGTCACAAAGAACAACTTCCTCGACAGTGTCGTGTTTGAGAACTTCACGAACGACGCCACCGTCGCCGCCGCCGATAACCAAAACCTTTTTGGGGTTAGGGTGGCTTGCAAGAGGGAGATGAGCAATCATCTCTTGATAGCTATCAGTTGCGCGATCAGTTGTGTGATCAGGTGTGTGATCCATGATAGCATAAATTCTGACTTACGAAAATTCATCGCGCTCAGTGCATTGAATGACGCCATCAAGGACAAGTACGTTTCCAAAAGTTTCTGATTCAAAGACAAGAACGTCTTGGTAGAGAGACTTTTCGACGTGCAAAATCTTGTTGACCTTCAAGGTCATGGCCTGTCCTTGCCATTGAGGGGAGATTTCGCGGAACCAACCGTCTATAATTCACGATCAGACACTTTCTATGGGGTATGAAGTAGGTAGAAGCACTTGCCTACAATCGATGGATGGGTGAGCGGTGCCATTATGTTCAAGTGATGAGAGTTACAAAATTTTGAAATGATCGGTACTATCTTATCGAGCTGATGATGATTGAGATAACACATAGATCTCAACCCCTCACAAGCATCACGTGTACCAAAAAAGTTATACACTGGGACGATGTCTCGAACCAAGGTACTTATGCTTGCTTTATTATATTTATCGCAGAATTGACGCCCAGTCAGCAAACTGCACGGAAATCCGTTGCAAGAAGAGCTAAGAAGAGAAAGGCTCTCGATGATGAGTACCGCTCAGAAGCCATTGATAAGGCCGACATGGACAACGAACGGTTTAAGGCTTACTATCAGGCCCAGAATATAGTTTCCGAAGAAGAGTGGGATCTATTCTATGACGCATTAAAGCAACATCTGCCCACCACGTTCCGTGTTGCTGGAAGCCGTCAGTCAGTGTTGTCTCTCCGTCTAACTCAAGATGATTGTTCAATATTCAATCCGAGGCAGAGTAGCAAAGACGCTCAACCAGACAATCAAAGACGTGCACGTGCCTGCTCTCAGTGACGTTACTTTTGAAGACCAAAGAATCCCCCCGCCTGTACAAATTCCGTGGTATGTCATTTGCTACACAAATGCAAGTAGACGCGAACTTTTTCGAAAGGTATCCAGATGGCTTGGCCTGGCAGTTCAATGTTCCTAAGAAGATACTTCGCAAATCACCTGAATTCAAGAAATTCCACTCTTTCCTGGTTTTTGAAACCGAAGTTGTACGTTCTCGTCCTTTTGCGTACTCCTATCCTTTATCGATTACTTTTCAGGGAAACGTCTCGCGGCAAGAGGCTGTGAGCATGCTGCCTCCCCTTTTCTTGGATGTCGAGCCCCATCACAAGGTATCTCATATCCTATGTTGACTTCGACCAAACTCAATATATGCTAGGTGATAGACATGTGCGCTGCCCCTGGCTCCAAAACGGCTCAAATTCTTGAAGCGCTTCATGCTCAAGATTCTGTCACTGCCTCATCCATTCCAACCGGCCTCTTGATAGCTAATGACAGTGATCACAAACGCACTCATCTCCTTATTCACCAGTCCGCCCGCCTACCAAGTCCTGCCCTGATCGTGACCAACCTTGATGCCTCTATATATCCCGCCATGAAAATTGCTGGTCCACCAAAACCCAATGGCGAGGGGCGAGATATACAATTGCTGTTCGATCGGATATTATGTGACGTGCCCTGTAGTGGTGACGGGACTATGCGTAAGAATGTTGGAATATGGAAGAGCTGGCAACCCATGGATGGCAACGGGCTGCACAGGTTTGTCTGATCTAACATAAGATAGGCAATTGACAAATTTATGGAAAGCCTTCAAGTCCGTATTCTACAGCGTGCAATGAAGCTGTTGAAGCCTGACGGCCGAATTGTGTACTCCACCTGCTCTTTGAATCCCGTGGAAAACGAGGCTGTACTTGCCGCCGCACTCAAGTCAAACCCCGGTATGTATGAGTCTCTGCAATTTCGTTTCTAATAAATGCGAAATTACATAGATTTCTTTATTGTTGATGTATCGGACAAGCTTCCCGCCCTTAAACGCCGTCCGGGCCTCACGATTTGGCGTCCAAGTGTTGACCGGACCATTAACACCAAATATGCCACATATGAGGAGTACATCGCTTCCCAGGATGCTAAGGACAATACAAAAACGAAGCTGACGGAGGGTCATTGGCCCCCAGCAGATGTAGAGCGTTATAACTTACATAGAAGGTACGTGTCGTACAATAAGGTCTGAAAAATGCCCTGACTCTTCGGCGTGTGGTCCTTAGTTTACGGATATATCCTCATTTGCAGGACACTGGTGGGTTCTTTGTGGCAGTCCTTGAGAGGAAAGCATCGACAGATGGAAGTGCTAGGTACGCCAATCGCTTGATATAATAATGAAAGAATACATGCGCAAATCATTGTAGGAAAAGAGAGTTAAGTCCTCTGGACGAGGAGAATCAAGAAGCAAAGAAACCAAGGTTAGAAAAGGATGGACAAGAACCTCAAACGGTAGAATCAACCTTAGAGGACAATTCCGAGGGTGCTATTGTTGCTGTAAATGTTGCTAATGACGCTGTTTCCGAGACAACTGCAACCGAAGTAATACTTGCCGCTGAACCGGCTACCAAAAGCTCGAAAAGAAAGAAGCAAGAGAATGGTGGTGGCGGTGGTGTTTTCAAGGAACATCCTTACACTTTCCTTCCCCCTACCGACCCCATTCTCAAGAACTGCATGTAAGTCCTGTTCAACTCCTTGGTGTGACCTCGGTAACTAGGGTCGACAGAGAACGCCTTTCCCTTACACCGGATTTTCCTTCATCAAATGTCCTCGTTCGTAATCCTGCCGGTGAAGCTGTTCGTTCACTTTACCTCGCCAACGACCTCGTCAAATCAGTCGTGGAACACAACGACTACACCCGCATCCGCCTTAGCGCGGCTGGCACCAAGGTGTTCTCAAAACAGGAGGGCCGGAAAGCTGATGCAGGGGCCGATCCTCATTTCCGGGTTCTCGGGGAAGGCTTGCCAGTAGTTCTACCTTTCGTTAATGCGGAAACAATCATCACGGCGGATTTGTCGACACTGAAACTCCTCGTGCAAAATTACTACCCACTCGTGACGTCGTTTTCAGAACCGTTCAAGAGCACAGCAGAGGCACTACGTACGTTGGAAAATGATCTTTGAATAGTCCAGCGTTGACATGTTTAAATTTCCAGCTGTTGGAAGTCATGTTGTCAAGATTACACCCGAACAGTTGGATGGTGCAGTGTATGTTCATGATCTTGACCTTGAAATGTGATTTTTGCTGACAAGGCCTTGGTACAGGCTCACACACGATCTTTTCCTGTCAATTTGGAAATCGAATGTGTCATTGACACTCATGATGAACAAGAAGGCCAAAAGGTTTGTTTTTTCAGGTGAATCCTAGACAACCATGCTGACACGGTTTGGAAGTGCGCTGAGTATGCGTCTTTTTGGAGCTGATGTCACACCTGCTGCCGTCTGTGTGCTTCCTCCTGACTCAGACACTGAGCCCCAAGCTAGCAAGGATAATGAAGAAACAAAGACTGAAATGCAGGTTGTACGGGAAAGTGACATGCTGGATGCAGTAGAAAATTGAGATGTCGCCACTAACAACTAAATATCCTGTGAATACACGGAATAATATTGGCTTCATTACCATGAAGGCCTATCAATCCGTAAGAAGAAAACATCTTGAAACGGACTGCAAACACAGCTATTCTATTTCCTCTAGTAAATTTTGAAGGTTGTGAAAGCTTGTGATGTATTTTGAATCATGGGCAGGACAGTCGGTTTAGACATGAGGAGTGCCAGTTGATCAGCGTAAAAGCATGACCATATTGTTAACAGAGTAGCAACCTAAGTAATTATACTAACTATTATACAAATCTTACCAAAGTGCGATCTTATATGTACATCGTGGTATAACCAGAGGCCTACCAATGACAAGAAAAATTGTCTCATAACGACGAAAGCACGGACTGCAACCAGCGATTTTTCTCGATGCGAGGGCGGAACGACTCCAAGCATTTCCGGAGGTCCTGGAGTTGGGCATCAGCATCTTGATCCACATCTGTCATGGCAACGTCCTCGCCATCGTCGACAGACGGTTGCGAAGACCATGTCCGAAGGAAGTCCTCCATGATTTGTAGACCTTCTTCCTTGATTTCGGTGGGCATGGCTTCCTCTTCTGGGCCTATCAATATACATGAGAAGAATAAATGACTGGGGTGTATTCTGATGTGTTTACCTGTACCGAAATCTTCTAGCTCGTCGGCCTTGCGTTTAGCGAGCTAGTAAAGAGTCAGAAACCGTTATTAGCTGGATAAAGTCGAGAGAACGACTTACTTTGATAACATTTTCAGGGAAGTTAGCTAGCTTCGCGACGTGGATACCAAAGCTTTGGTCGGAGATACCTGCTCCTGAGTGAGCATAAGTGAAGACGAAAGCGAAAAATGTGTGTACCTGGTTCCACTTTGTATAGGAGGGTTATATCACGGTCCTGCGACTTTTCGCCAGTGGAAGTGACGTGTGCAACGACGTGGAGATTTTTAACGTGTGAAATTTGCTGGTCAAGAGCCGTAAGCTCGTGAAAATGTGTCGCGAAGAGGCAGAACGCTCGTATTTCGGAGGCGATGTGCCTGAAATGCATTGTTAGTATGAGGCGCAAACCAGAGAAACTCACTTGAGATCTTACTCTGAGATGGCCCAAGCAAGGCCAAAACCATCATATGTTGATGTGCCTATTTGAAGTGATGTAAGACTACATCGCCACGGGTCAGTACTCGTACGTACCTCGACCAAGCTCGTCAATGATGATGAGTGAATCCTTGGTGGCAGACTGAGGCGAACGAGTGAACTTCTGAATGTCATCGTTACCTATGTACGTACCCGAAGGATGGTCGCCGTCTCTAACATCTCGGCCATAAAGGTGGACACGCCCTTTAGCTGGCTATCCCCTGCACCGACCCTGCATAGAATGGAATCGAATATCGGGACCTGTGCTTCCGTACATGGGACGTAGCAGCCAATCTGCGCCATGAGTACAATGACGCCAACCTATGAAGCGTTGAGACTGAGTCAAAATCACAAAGATACAATGTGGTACCTGGCGAATATATGTTGACTTCCCACCCATATTAGGGCCGGCTGGATGAAAGCTTTAGTTTACTGGTTGCAGGAATCCGACAAAGCTTACTTATTATGTGAAACTCGCTTTCGCCTGTTGAAATATGGGGATAGGCAGGATACGTTGAGTTGACTAGACCTCACCTTTAATCATCTCAACATCATTGGGTATGAAAGAGACATCGTCCTGGACCTCCAGACATGGATGCCGCGATTCAAGAAGGATAAGATTGCCTGAACCTATAAAGGACTTTATCAGAGTATGTTGTTTTTGGAAGATTGGTAGACAAGCCTTTGTCAATGATTTTAGGTTTCACATAAGCGTCTGTGGAATGGGCAGATACATGTGCTAAGCTGAAGGTTTGTCAGGTGAGAGAAGGCACTCAAAGAACTGCGCATACCTGAGGATTACATCAAGATGAGCAATTACGTTGTCAAGTGCTTCAAGAACTGGAGTGTATGTTGCTAGTGCCACAATTGAGTAGGCGGTTCCCAAACAGACTAGAAACTTACAAGCAATGTTCACAACTTCTCTCACCAGTCCAACCTGGGTCCTTGTGTAACTCTGGGAGTACTCCTTGAAGTCCTCAGCAAGTTCCTTGAGGTGTTTCGTCGTGAAGAAAACACCACTCTTGTTTGTCCCAAGCTCGATGTACTTTTTTGTAAGTGCTTTTGAATCCTATGTAATTGCTTCTGAGTAACATCCACATAAATTTAGTGGACGAGTGGTTATTACACTTTTGGTTAGACGGAAGCAGTATCCGTATACTTGGTTGTTCTCCAGGTGCAGTTTCTTGTCGAGTTCAAGTCCAAGATCTTTACCAACCTCGCGATGCACTCTATCCAAACCATCCCGGATCTGGTGCAACATGAGTCAGTGCATCTCTTACAAAAGGTAGCCCTACAGCATACTTTTGTCAATTTTTCTGCGAGAACTTGGAGTTTTGGGTCATAGTCGGGCTTAATGACGTAGTTGTGATTATCGAGTTCTTCGAGGTCCAGAGTGTGCTCCACCATCTCTCCGTACTTTTCCAGACTCCCGCCATGTTCCTGTTTTTTTTTTGAGTATATAGTCCCATGAGATAGAGAATCGGCAGCCGAACCTTGAGCGGTTTGAGGTAGACCTCCTCAACGAGCGCAGTATGTCCTTCCTTTTCTGTCTGCATTCCTTCTAGAGCTTCAATCAAACCCGGTAGCTAGGGATATCTACTTAATAGAGTATAATTCGAGGAAACAAGGAAAATACTTTGATGACGACTTGATAGACACGGACTACATCTTCGAGAGAAGCTACTGACTTTTGGAATCGTTTGCTAAGACGAACCATGTCTGGCATGACTTTCATGTAGTCGTCCTAGGGAGCATCAGCACAAGCATGGTTGGCGGCAGTGGAAGGGCTGATAAAACAGACTTGTAGCGTCCTGCGAGTATTGGCATCTTCGAAGAAAGTCTCAACCAGGTCTTGTCGTTTTTCTGTTCAATGTTTGGCAACAGAGCCGATGAAAGCTGAACATCCTGGGCTTACTGATCTCATGGAGGTTGACGAGGGGTTGTTTGAGCCATGTGCCGAGTAATCTTGTCCCTTGCGCAGTTTTGCACTTGTTGAGCAGTCCTAACAAAGTGCTATTACGAGTTGTTGTTCCCTACTGGCGATAAAAAATAAATCAACCACTACATTGGCAACAACTTACTGCATTGCCTGGGGATTCTGTGAGATTCAGTGCTCGTAATGCGCTAGCATCGAGCTTCATGTATTGCGAAAGGTCGTGGGTACGAAGAGTATATGCTCCATGGTTCGACGGATCGGAAAGGAGGGAAAGATAGGATATAAGGGCCGATAGCGCAGCTGGGGCGGTCGGGAGGGATAGCTCAGCTGCGATGCATTTATGTTAGTAGAAGCAAAGCCAGATCGCTTATCCTTACGAATAGCCACCGTTGCATCGGCAGTGGAGGCATTGGTGGCTGCTGTGGGCTGAAGGAGACGTGGTATGTCGTCGGCAACATTCTTTGCAGTAAACTCGCCTAGAAACGGATGAGTCGCGAATTGGTTTGGGAGTGAGTAGAATCGTACTAGGTTTTCTCTCCGAGATTACTACTCCACATCGATCCAAGACGGCTTTGAGCTTGTTCAAGTCTACATCCCGATCTGTCGTTCCAGAAGTTGTGCCTGTGGGGACAATGGCTTCTTTTACCGATAGTTGAATGACGAGCGACTGTTATGTGGGTTCGAGCAGCAGGACAGGGTTAGCCGGTAAGACATACCTCGGTGTTTGAGAAGAGGTCGTTGTCGACGAAGTCTGCAACGCCCAGCTGTCTCACACTAGTATCCGCAAACGCGACGCCAACTGTCTTCAGCTTTGCGCCAGAGCCAGCGGGTGCCGAGGCCAGCTTGATAGCCATTACGATGGGAGCAGACAAGAGATCGGAGTCGACGAAAAGAAGATCCTCGACTTCTTGCAGGTTTCCTGGGGAAGCCTGAGTTCCACTGTTAGCTGACAAACCTAGACAACGTCACGGCCACATGCCTCTTTGTCCAGTCGAAACTTTGTACACTTTTTGCCTTGGCCTGGTTCAGGTACCCATATTTCCACGCGAAGTTGCTTTACGGTCAGCGCTTCCCGAAGGAGCATTTGTGCAACAGTAACTTTAAGAGAGACCGTTGGCAGGCCAGCAGCGCGACCACCAGCCCCGAGGTATTTTATGACAGAGTTGGTGTGGAACGTGTGCTGAGCAACAAAAAGCGCGTCTGGGCCATAGACAGAGTAGAATTCGTCGGTGCCTGTCCTGTGAAAAAGGCGTAGCGTTCCTGTCTCTGGAGATTTTGGTGGTAGTTTTGAGAAGAAAGTGACAAAGCCAGGGTCTGTTGTCTGGTCTAGAATGGAATTGGTATACAAATTGGAAACAATGCATCTGGGATACCTGCAGCAGCGTGGTCGCCGTCTTTCTCCCTGCCGTACATGAGCGCCATGGGTCAAGAATCGACGCGATGCGCGTCACATCGCGTGATAACAGTCACGTCGGCGCTTAAATTATAGTTATGTACATACTGTGATGGGATCTGGCTTTGGCTAATCTTGCAGAAGCATAGCAACGGCTCTAAACCCGGCCAACGACCATTCATCATGTTCAACACTTTGATGAGCCTTGGACAAAAGTGGCTACACCACAACGAAGCCAGCATAAGGCCCAAGCGGCTCTTCTGATCTGTCCTTTCCCTTCATCATGTCCACAACCCCAGCTTCTCAACCTTCGCAATCTCGTGAACTAGCTCAGGCTTTTCAATCTGACGTCTTGCCCTTGCCAAAGGGTGCCTTAGCTGTGCCTCCTCGGACGCCAGTTTTTGTCGTGAGCTCATTGGCTTCACCAGGGTCTCTAAGGTCTTACTTCTTGCTTAGAATCGTTCTGTTGATCCACAGTACTCGCCTCCCTCCACTCCATCGCAGCCTCTGCTTGATTCTGAGCCTTCATCTAATGTGCAGTTTGCCACATATCCAAGCTCGACACAAAACGTTCATGAGAAATGTTAGTCTTCTATCTTTCTCATGTGCCCAGTCTCATTTTTGGACCTAAGTCTCACCCAAGCTGGTCAACACAACTGACTCTAGCTGGGTGCCCTGGCCCCTCAGACCCTACTTCTGGATACCCTTTGTCCTTATCTTGGTTGCTGGTGCTGTTGTGCTGGAAATAGCACTCCACTTGAGCAACAAGAATCAAGGTATGTGGGAAACCGATTCGTGTCAATGATCGAGGCCTGAATTCTTATTCTAGGATGGCCTACGACGAGGAATATTGGAAGCGAGACGGGAGTCCTTCATTACGTCTACGTAAGCTGGCTCTAACTTCTTTTAAGCGCCGTCCCCCTGACGCATGCATCTGAATAGACTCTACCTCCCGTCGCTGTAGCCGCCATTGTGCGTTTGTTTACCGATAGACATGTACGTCGTCCGTGTGAAATAACTTGAAATCTAGCTGGCCGCGCTATGGACATGGACAGACTTTGAGATCAAAAAGATGCAGGTGTGCTGTCTCGATCTAATCATTACTTCCACTCTTTTGACACCCTTCCAGCCATATATTGACCTTGTTCATGGAGACTCCCCACCTCATCGGAGCCTGTTACTAGATTATACCAGAATTAAGTGTGTCCAAAGCTCCTTTCATCAAGTTGCAGAACTTAGGTTTCCTTAGTAACTTCATCGTATGGTCGAGTGCAGCATCCAATAGACATTATCTTGTGGTACTCACCAGTCTTATGGTGATCCTATCGCTCTTATTCCAGCCTCTGTCTGCAGCCATCCTTGTCGTGAAGGATACTTATTTGCCGCTGCCTGGTATGTTTTCCTATGTTTTGTATCGAGCCTCTGCTTATGAATTGCATCTGAGACAGATGTCACATTGAACAACCTAGGTGCCATCGGACTCAACCAAAACCCTCAGTTCCTGGATTTAACGTGTCAGAGAGTTTTCAAACAAGTCTTCGTCAGTCTCTGATGATTCTATGTAGCATTTGTGACGGCAGCTGGGTTCGCTTCTGCATCCGTGCTGTATCGTCTCCCGGATCCTTCTTTCATTCATGACAAATATACCATCGCGCCGTTCGAGGTTAGTTCCCACCCGGACAATGTTGCCGTCGATAATAAATCTCGCTTCTCTATAGTTACCGAGGGACATTGCTCCCAATGGCACCGTGACCGCTAACACTACGGCAGTCAAGAGTGACAGTGGATGTCGACCCGCTCACGTACTAATTTATGTCTTCATATAAGTTATTGGTTTGAATATCGTTGTTTAGGTCAACATGGTACAAAGGAACGATAGTTCAGGAGGTTGGAACAATTTTGCAAGTTTCAACAATTGTACTATGTCTTGGGCTGTGGAAAATACAACTGACCAACTGTTCGGTAGGCATTATACTCTCCAATCATGCTGTCGTTGAGAAGCTGAATTCATCTACAGGCGTGAATGCGTCAGATTGCAACTCAGTTCCAGTATCACGGTTCAGTCCAATTGTACTTTGGTTCTTCACGTATGGTTCAACTCGTGAAATGCTCTTCTTAGGGACTGATCAAAACTTTATAGTTACAAGCCGATTCCCAAGGCATCAGCCACTTTTTGCTTCCCCAATATCACTCTGTGGGACGTCAATGTCAACGTCGACCTTGCAACCGGAAATCTCACAAAGGTGCTTGAACTCCGTCCGTTCTCGTCGTCTTCAGATTTCTCTTCGCTCTCTGGGAACGTCACTGGAGCGCCTCTGTTAGGGCGTGCGTATAATGGTATCCAGTTTGACTTGTCAGATCCGGATCCGGACCCGTTCGTGCTGGAGAGACAGACCGCAACGAGGATACAGCTCCCGGCTGCTGTATTTCAGGCAGCTGTGCAGAGTTCACAGGGTCTCATTGCAAGTTTTGATGCTGGTAGATTTGTGGATCTGTCGTCGAGTGTCTATGTGAGTTTTGATTTCTTGAGATGTTTTATGATGGCTGTAATTCTTATTTCATTGATAATAGACAACATATTTAACCCTCATTGCAAGGAATGTGTACTTCATACCTCACACAGAGCCTCTGACAATGCAAGTGAAAACGTTCCAGAACCGCGTATGGTTGAGGTATGTCTACAGCGATTTCTTACTCTTGTATTTTAAATATATCTACTTTGGTAGCTCAACCGCCGTTCACCTCCTCGCAGCCACCATGCTCATTCTTGCTATTTGTGCTGTCATAGTACACATATTTCATCGAGAAGAAAGGCGAAGACTACGTCTCCGCCACGAGCCTGGAACCATTGCCTCTGCCGTATCCATTGGGGCGCAGACAGGCATGGGCGAGCTTCTTGCAGGACGTCAAGGTCAAGAGGAGATCAAGCAAGTGCTATCCAATAAGAAGTTCCGCATTGACCCCCGGACGATGAAGATTGTGATGGAGGGAGAGGACGGCTATGAGTTGGCCGCGAGTCCTATGGACAGGCGTAGATCGATCTTTGCGGCGTTGCAGACGCAAGGGATGCTCGGCAAGCGTTTATCGGCGTGGTCTAAATATCCGTCTGCTCCGAATTCACCGCGCCGCAGGGATGATGTATGAGATTTGAGATCTAGTTTTGAATGTATTTGTTTGTCTTTCTTTGACAGGACTTATTTATAGACACTTACTTTGTTCTGCATTTCTCAAGGGGAATTCTTACAATTGCTTTCGCAATGATACTTTGTTCTTGTTCTTGGCTTTGATTGCTTTGATATTCATTTATGTATTTAGATAGAAATTTGGACCGGTGTTTTTTTTTTTTGGCAATGGCCGACTAGTGATAGCAGCAGTTTGGATGTGTACTTGTTGGAGGCAGAGCTGGGTGGTAGGGTTGCGAAAAGCCGAGGGGGGTCGGGGTGTATTACAAGTAGTTGTCAAACTATGAATGGGAGGAGAATTGTGTTTACAGGGCTTAAATGAGGTCCGAGGTCTGAGGCCTGATGAACAGCACCGAGCAGATATGGGTACTGATAAATAGGAGTGTGTTATTAAAGAATCGTTCATAACTCAACTGCGATCCAAGGCATGCATAATTATGAACAACGATACTGAACTTACTACATGCTTGTAGACTCTAATCTAGGTTATTTAATCCAATTTGGGAAACTCGATACTGCTGTCCTGCACACTACCGTTCCATCCACTCTCCTTGATCTTCTTCACAGAACCTTGAGCTACTTCTCGGGCAGCAACGCCGTGTTTGTTCTTGTAGAAGATGATGTCGCCTTCTTCTTCGACGAACAAGCATTGGCTGAAAGAACGATACAAGGCATACCAAGTAGGCTGTTACTGCGGGTTAAGCTTTGAATGCGCAAACAGGCATTCGGAAAGTACCGTTGAATCGTAGTTGTAATCATCCTTCAATACAGTCTTGATTGCCTTCGTAATCTGGGGTCCATTGTCTAGATAATAGAGAGTTAAGATGAACAGGTGACGCAATACAGCGAATACTGTAGACTGACAGAATGGAGCTTTGATGAAGAAATCTATCAAAGATAGTGATGTCACCTCATATACTTATGGCGCTAAGAAGACAGACGTACGGTGTGCCACATGATCATGTGATATGTTGTGGAAGAAGAAACGACCGCACCACCCAAGAAGGGGTCTGTCAACAGTCGCTGCCGCACCTCGAAGGAATGACCATTCTGCTTTTCTATAATGGGGGATCGTGGGGTCTGAGTGGTGCAAATATGTGAACATAACTATATCCAGCAGATGGGATATCAGGACAGCACAATACACCTGGTGTGAACGTACCGATCCTGTAAGAAATAGCATTCATATTAGTGGTTTGCATAGACATGACGAGATCTGATCATCAGTTACCAGTGATTGGTTAGCTATTCGAATGGTTAGATGGGACGGACCCGGCGCTATGAAAAAGCCACACACCAGGTAAGGCACAAGGTAATATTTCAAAACAAGTTGGGGCCCAACATAAGCCATAGCACACAACATTGCGGTCAAGCCAATATTCGAAAGAATGATGGAGTTTCCTACGAAAAAAGCAGTAAATATCGAAAAATTCACTAGGTTTCAGTCAAATCGCTCACGTTGTTCGGGCTTGAACAACGGGGAGTTCGGATCGAAGTGGTTTGTGCCAGAAGGGTACATCTTCGAACCCATGGTATTCTTCGCAAGGTACAGCCACCAGCCACTTGAGGAGTGTGGAATGAATAACGATTGAATTCAATTCAGGTGGCAGGGAAAACTCACAACCCTTGCATGATCAACACACGACCAAGTGTCCAAATCGGAGTTTCCTCGAAAACCTCAGCATAGTCAAATTTAGTCATTTGTTTTTCGGGCGGAAGGTTGTATTCGCTGCGAAGGTATGGAACATAATTTTCATCTCGCTCCATCGAGGCGGTTGCTTTCTACAAGTACATGAGCCACATAGATAGAAACGTGGATCTATGGTCGAACTCACATGGTGAGCATGGTGGGTAGAGCGCCAGGCATAATAAGGGATCAACAGCCACTATGGTTCAAATTAACGACTGCATCAATATCTTGCTATTGTCACATACAGTATGCAGAATGAATCCAACAACATTGTTGACTCTGTTATTGTCAAAGAGGGTACCGTGTCCGGCATCATGTCCTGTCATATAATCAGCAAAAGACGTCTCTGTACGAATTCAGAAAATGATCATACCCAAGCAGAAAATCCCCGCCCACACCATACCTTGAACCCAATAGTACGTACACCAGAGAGCAGCCTTGAGAAGAGCTTTGTTCCATCCAGATGTCACGAAGCCCGAGAAATTCGTGTCTGCCCAAGGTCCGATTAAAGACGCAAGTTTGAAGAGAAGAAGGGTGAAGGTAATGTCGCGAGCAACATAGGCAGCTGCCTTGATTGGGTCCTCTATGAATGATCGAGTTAGCAGGTAATTAAGCATCAAGTAATTGGTGGGGTGTTACTCTTGAAAAGATGTTTCGGCACCGCATCGTGAATTTCTTTCAATGTCACGGTAGGAGGCGAAAAGGGCTTCTTCAACCTTTGCCGCCACTAATTAGCTGAAATGAAGGAGGAACATATACAGACATACCTCGCCTCATATTCAGGACCGTTAAGTTTGATCCCAAAGACCATAGCTGACTCTTTGGAAGGAATGGTTTGAAAGAAGCCCGAAATCGCAGGCTTCTATAAGTAAGGGAGGAACCGTGTTTACCGGCATCCAAGCACAGAGTAAAAGAGAATCCATCATTGATGGAAGTCAACCAAGGGTAAGACATGTCATATGGACCGCAGTATACTTGACGGGGGTGGGTCGAATCCTACACTGTAGTATACTCGCGTCCTCATCTTGGGTTACTGGTATCGATAGAAGCCCAAGTCGTTGGTGAGTGAAACTGGAGCTGATCATCGGTTAACATCCGGTGGAGCATAACTTCGAAGTACTTCGAAGTTCTTATCAACGTTCTTGAAGCGGCCCGCGGTGACCCCATAAGGTAAACATGCACAACTTATGTACATAGCAATTATATACTTCCTTACAATAGAATAACGCTAAACAGAGAAAAAAAAGGTTGGATGAGTGCAGACCAGCTTGAATCTAAGACAAATAATGCCCGAGGCCTGACCACTTTTCCATGCATACTCGTAGAAATGATACTTCCGCGATGCGCGTTTAACTTTTGTCCACAGATAAGAATGTTCCAAAAGAAAATGACCATATCACACGAGCAATGTGATACTATGTAGTGGTATGGGCCATGATGCGTGATAGTTATGTGGTAACTATTATTCTTGCCTTCAAATAGTACTTTTTTGTCTCCAAGTCCAGGGGCCAGTTCAAATTTGGTGGCAGAGCTGAAGCCCCTGAATCAAAAGAAAAGATAAGGTCCAGAAAGTCAAGAGCTCAACGTCCAGGCCTCAGGGATTGAGAGAAAGTATTTTTCAAAGGCTACACCAATTACAGGTCTGCGCGTTTGTCTGGAACTGTGATCATTTTCAGCTGTATACAGCAAGGATACCAGAGGCTTTGAGCACCAGAATTAGAGAGCGCAGAGGAGAATAATCCACAACACGGCCCAATCAACACGACTGGATTCTCTAGACCAAGGTGAAAAGACGAAGTAGTCTATGACTACCCTGGACTCACTCGGATTTTGGAACTTGACAATTTGTTGACTATTGAGTCGACCCAAGACCAGCGTATCTTATGAGATTTGAGAAAGGGTCCCAATTCGCGTCGGACATGCTCTGGGTAATGTGCTGATTAATAGCTGTGTTTTAATCGAAAGGCGTAATCCTCCAAATACAACATGGCTTGATCCATTTTCTGATTCTGATATACTCCACGTCAAACACATTCCCTCATACCCACGACCTTAGGAAACGATTTTATACAAAGAACCTCACAATGCTTCGGGTTTCTTCCCTTCTCACGCTCGTTACTCTCTCTCTGGCCAGCGCCGCCTCTGCTGGCAGTTCTTGTGTCGCATTTGACGTCAATTGGAATTTGTTAGCCTTCGGCTTTAATGGAAAGGACTATAATGCTGGTCCTCAAGATACATGGGCTTCTGGTAGATACAAGTGCTCCCAATTTGGGCTCTATTGAACGTGTATCCGTGTAGGTACTGCTACTGATATCACGACGTCGGGACGGCCGTAAGTCATTGCTCCGCTCTTTATAATCCAATATCAACCTTTGCCTCTGCAGCCCTTTCGATGGCAGCAACACTACATGTTATCTCTCACAGGTATGTTCTCAAGCTATTCGGTCGTAATATAATCGAGACAAATTAATGACTAGTTCACTAATGCGATCTACGTTCTCAATGCTGATGCATCCTCCCCTTCCTCTATTCATATCTATGATGCTGCTGCGAAATCATGGTCGACCCAAGCAGTGAACACCGGATCTTTTGATCCCACTTCCTTTACTGCAATCCTAGACCACGATACGAACGTATTTTGTATGGATCTTTACCTGACCCACAATGTATCATGTTAACGTTCTTGATAGACGCGCTTTCCAAGGGTGAAATCTTTGATCTTGACATGCAGCTCTTGAAAGCTGCCAATTCTACTCCTTTGACGTGGAATGATGTCCAGTCCTCTGGTTTCGGCGCTGATTACCAGCCTGTAATGGCTCTTGCTCAAAATCACATTCATTTCCTTGATGTCCCCGGTGTCGATGCTGGTAGCGCCAAAATTTTTGTAATCCACTGTGTGTTGGTTTTGTCAGTTTTGTCGCCTGTTTGCTCATAGATTCCCAGTTTCGTTCATGCAACCTGAACCTCAACAGTATGGCAAGTTCCCAGCTACACATGGACAGGCTACTTCCTTTTTCATGCAAACTGGTGTACGTTTTTCTCTTTCGCTCTAATCCAACGTTCACCGTTTTGTTCTCCAGGTTCAACAAGAGTTTGCATTCATTCCTGATGACGGTTCAGCGACATATGTGATCAATGTCGAGGTAGTCTGAATTGTTCCATTGAATGCCTGCTTGTTCACTCTTCTTTTTTGCAGACAAACACTACCAAGACCCTCCCAGGACCGTCCATTAAAGATTCATTGGCGAAATATTTTGCGTCCACTGATTCCCTTGTTCAATTGAGCTCCTCTGGTTCTGTCTCGTTTTTACCTTATAGTGCTAACTCCACTTCTGTATCTCCTTCGACCTCTTGGAGTACCGTGAGCAAGCTTCCCGTGGCCTCACCGTCTTCAAGTGCATCGCCAGGAGCCAGCAGTGCCTCGGGTTCGAACACTGCGAAGGGTGCAACCGCCACTGGAACTTCATCATCGGGCAGTAGCCAAGGTAATGGTGCTCTGTCGATGTTTGCTCCTACGAGTTGGGCTGTGAGTGGTCTGGTCGCGTTTGCGTTTGCCGCACTCTTTTGCTAGTTCATATCTACGTAAATATGGAACCGGCGGCTACTTACATTTGGGACTGATACTATCTTCCATTACCCATCGAACACTCGTGCAAAAATTTCTATTGCCAGTCTTTCGTTAGCATGCACCTATCTAATGTGCCGGATTTGTGGACACTCTAATTAACCGGCTCCGTACCCGTATGTAAACGATCGCAACAGGGTCAGAATCAGTAACACGTGACTCACGATTTCACATCGGACTTTTGACAAAAGCACCCCCCACTTTTTGTTTACCCTCACCCCTACCGAGATATAGAAAGTCTGCCACCAGTCACGCAGAGGCCTCTTCTTTCTCTGACCACGTCTTTTTTTATTTCTCACATTCTCGTCTCGATGGCTGGAAACTTGGAATCTTCATTATCGTCCCTTTCTATCAATGATTCAGCATCTCAGATTGAAGATTGGGATCGCTCCTTAATTCTTTCCGATGTGGAGTCTTCATCATATCCACTCTCACAACCAACTTCGAAAGAAACACCTCGGAATTCTATCATTTTTCCCGTGGACAGTGATGCCACACCCGGTCGCCCACGAGTTATCACAATGGAAGAAGGCTCAAACAGAGGAGGAAGGTCTCTGAGCGAACTTTTGAGGCTGCATGCGGAAAAGGGCACAGACGTCAAGTATAGTGTAGAGGAAGCTCTACGAGTTGCCGAGGTTCTGGGTCAATGGGTAAGTTGTGTTCTTTTATCATAGTTGACTTCCTCAGATCGGATTCCTTTTTCGCCGTATGATTATCCTCTTTTGCCTGCACTCTTCCTTTCTTTGCCGTTTGAATGCATCGTATTCACCGCATTACGCTAGATCAACGCATCGTCGTCGCCGTATGAGGGTGAAGACGACTTCTTTACCAGATCACACGATGATTTCGCAATACCAAGCAAGAGTACTCCCTTCTTCACTCCAGAAAGCAGACCGAGAGGTCAAAGCGAGGGCGCAAACTCACGACCTCCTAGCTCGACTGGCTTTGCTCAGTGATCTTGATTTCACCTTGCCCCTTCTCCTTCGCCTCTACCGACTCAACCTTTCTGTGCTGCTGGGCTGCATAGGATGTATCGCATCCACACCATTCCCTTTTTGCTCCGATTTATATCTGGTTGACTAACCCACTTAAACTTTGTGACGACCTTTTACGACCTTTTACGACCTTTACGCTTGTCATGATCCAATACGACCCTTACATACAATACCTTACTTCGACTCCATCGTATTCATTGGAATTGGGACTTTTTATGGATGGAATCCCGAGTATACAAATCTATAGATTTGAGTTTGCGTTTGACTTTGATACTGCAATTGTAAGAGAGTTGAGTGCTTCAACAGCAATGACGACATTGTCTTGTACAATGAACGTTACTCCTCGTGATGTGACAGACGTGTCGAAAACTTGTTCTTCGCTTCGTTTGTTCTTAGCTTCGCGTCAAAATCCTTCAATATACCCTAGCCTCTTGCATTTCAGCATTTTTACATCACACATACATTTGTGATAATAACCAATTTTGGTCCGCAGCTTAGTGCTTCTTGACTATATGGCAAGGTACGTGCGTGATACTTCGTATGCCTTCGCGTTGGTATCTAATAGCATCTATAACAGGGCATCCTTCACTGAGGATGAAGACAGTCTTCTTGTCAAATATATCGCTAAATATAACCCTTCAATAAAGGGGCGCTCAGGAAATATCTTGTATCAAACCTTGTGCAAGGATGTGCGTCCTGTATTTTTTCCCAAGCTTGCTTCTTTGAAGACATCTTTTGTGTAGGCTGACAACAGGTGGAAATGGAGTCGAACTCACCCCTGGCAATCGTGGCGCGATCGCTATTGCAAGAACCAAACGCGCTTTGACAGTCAAATCAAGAAATACCAGATGAAACATGATCTTCTCCCCGATGGGAGTATGGATGGGAAAAGCTCAGAAGAGCTGCCAATTTCACGATCCAAACGAAACAGAGAACATGAAAGGGAAGAAAAATGCGCCAGGGTGAAGCACGATTCGGGAAATCAGGTCCCAACCTCAGTCTCTGTAGAACCTACTGTCATCGGTCAAGGGAAAGCCGTCACAAGTTACACTGGTGAGTACGAAATGAGGGCTGAAACTTCTCTCGTTCTACTACCTTTTCCAAGCAGAAGATGATTCAAAGGAGAACATTTTGCTAGAATGTGAAAAGATCATTCCTAACTCTGTTGCCTCAAGTATAACGACAGTTTCCCCGTCATTGCTATATCCAGATTTCAAAGAAACCTTGTCTCCAGCTACCGAGCTGAATTCACACAACGTGAACGAGAAGATTTCCTCGACTGATGGACAAAGGATATCTCCAATCACATATCAGACAGTACATCGCGTTGTTCTAGATGATTCTCAACCTGTTGCCTCCACATCCAAGGTACACATGATCCCAAGTTCTCGTCGAAAACCTGTCATGAAAGATGACGTCTTTTTTGAGCCGTTGCCGCCAGACCAATCTCCGCATAGTCCTCGTAACATCACACGCTCGAAACACAGAATACCAAAACTGGTAGAAGGGCCTTTTAGGACTCGCTTTGCCAGTCGACGAAAGAGTGGCGGCAGTGTGAATGACTCATCTGAAGACGAGGCCACTGTGGCTTGGCCACCTCTACGACAGAGGAATAATACCAAAGGCAAAGGCAAAGTTGTTGAAGCTGCTAATACAGTCGCAGGCGCCGTTCCTCTCGAGGGGGAGAATGAGCCTGAGGTTCTCGCTGCATCTAGGAGAAAGCCCGTTGATGAACAATCTTGGAAGGTTTCTCCGAATTCTATGAATGACTTCGATAAAGGCCAAGAGAAAGTGGATGATTCATACACCTCTCTACAGAGGCAC